>PVKM010003028.1:0-60431 GCA_004027735.1 Carollia perspicillata
CCCCCCGAGAATTAACAAATGTAATCCACAATATTTCTAGGGGATATATTGTACATGCATATTGTTTAACATCACAGAAGAGGTTCAGGCAGCCCCCTATAATCAAACACGTTCATATATTTTTAAAGATTTTATTTATTTCTAGAGAGATGTGAAGGGAGAGAGGGAGAGGAACATCAATCATTTGCCTCTCGCATGTCCCTAACCGGGAGCCTGGCTCACAACCCAGGCATGTGCACAGACCTTGAATCAAACTGGTGACCTTTTGGTTTGTGGGAAGATGCCCAACTCACTGAGACAGACCAGTCAGGGCAAATGCATTCATATTTCTACTATAAAATATATGAACACTTGCCCTATGTGGATGAATGAGAAGACAAACAGCCTCTCAAGTTTGGCTACCAAATAATGTGCTGCAAATTTACAAACTTTGGGTTCAGGCCTTTTGGATTTTGTAATAATAGGAAAAGATCATGGATCTATGGTTGAATTGGGAGTCAGTTGTATATGAGTATGATGTAACTCCACTGTAGTGCAATTAAAATTCAAATGAGGAAGGTGCTGCTAAGGGATAATAAGATCTGTAAGGATTTCATGGAGGAGAAACATTGAAAGAAGACTGGAGAATGTATGGAAATAAGCAAAGATCAGAAAATAAAATGCAAAAAAACTAAAAATGCCAAACTGTGGAGAGAATGTGGAGCAACTGGAACTCTCACTCATCACTAGTGGGAGGCAAAATGGCAGAGCCACTTGGGAAGACATTCTGGCATTTCCCTTAGAAATTTAAACACGTCTTTCTATTACACAGTCCAGCAACTGGGCTCCTGTGTATTCATCCACCTGATCTGAAAACCAATATGCACACAAAAACCAGCATGTGAATGTTTACAGCAGCTTTATTCATAATCACCCCCAAAATGGAAGCAACCAAAATGTCCTTCAATAGGCAAATGAATAAAAAACAACGGAGTAATAGAGAGCAGTAAAAAGAAATAAGCTACCAAACTATAGAAAGACATAGAGAAATTTTAAATACATATTTATAAGTGTAACTAGCCAATCTAAAAAGGCTGCATACTACATGATTTCATTTATATGACATTCTGGAAAAGGCAAGCCCATAAAGATGGCAGACAGATCAGTGGATGCCAGGAGTTCAGGGCAGGGAAGGGTTGAACCAGTGATGTGTAGAGGATTTTTAGGGCACTGAAACTGTTTCATATGATACTGTAATGGTGGCTATATAACATCACACATTTGTCAAAACTCAAAGCACTTTATAGCACAAAGAGTCAACCGTAAAGAATGCCAAACATTTAAAATTGTTTAGGAGTGGAGAGGGTCCCGGGAAGAAATGTAGAATGTGACAAAAGAATCTACCCGTATTACAAATATATGAAACAACCTCATTGAAAAGGATGAGGGAGAAAGACGCTGACCTAAGCAATTCTGGAAATAAGTGGAGTTTGCATATGAATGACAAAAGGAGCTCTAGCTGATAACGTGGGACGTGGGTTACCAATTCTGAAGCCACTACACATGCATACTAGACTTGGACTATTAAGTAAATGGCAAATGGAGTTATAGACAATAAGAACTGGCAAAGGCTAGAATGATCCATGTGGTAATGGATCACGTTTGGAGATATCAATATGAATTGTTTATCCTAATCTAGATACAGATAGTTACATATAGAAATATTTATAGATATGTGAATATACTCTGGTTAGTATGCACACATCTCCCCTGCTCTGACAGCTGAGAGGCCCTAGGGCAATGATACTCCAGTAGAAATTAGCACACCTGGTGCCAGCTCTTGGTTTCTAAAACCGTTCTCCAACCGAAGGAACCAGGGCCCCTTGGAAAATGGGCTGATCTAACACTAGGGCAGGAAATATATAAGATGAGCTGGGAGCATCTTGTAGTGCCAGAAAGTAAGGAAGTGGGTGAATGTCAAAGGGACAAAGAAGCCACCTGGAAGACCTTCCAATGGCTCAAGATAAAAGAATGTGAACAATGAAATAAGTAAGGTTGTATTGAATTATAACTCAAAATATAAAATACATATTCATGAGTCCATACTAATATAAATAAGTGATTGAATAAATAATAAAAGAGAGTAGGCAACTTACCCATGCAGAAGAATTCAGTTTATGTATAAACAGTTTATATAGACATTTTGCCCTTAAGGGGGTTACTTTTTTTTTTTAGAGAGGAGAGGAAGGGAGGGAAAAAAACATCAGTATGAGAGAGAAGTATCAATTAGCTGCCTGTAGTCTACGCCCTTACTGAAGGGCAAACCACAACCCAAGCATGTGCACCAACCAGGAATTGAATCCATGACCTTTCAGTTTTGTGGGACAATGCCCAGCCAACTGGGCCACACCGGCCAGGGCAAGTGTCTGTATGCAGTTACTCCCTTCCAAAGAATAAAGTATAAAAGGAGAAAGAAAAAGAGTAACATTACCTCAACCAGGTGGTCAAGGTTAACTTCAATACTGAAAAGTCATACTGATAGTATGTACCCTTGATATGACACCCATGATAAGAACACTGCCTCTATTGTTTTCTCCCTAAAAACTAATTTAATCATGAGGAAAACACCTGACAAATTCCAGTGGAGAGACATTTCACTTCTGTAACATGCCAGCTATTGTTCTACATACTGGCAATGAACAAAACAAACCACAATGTCTACCCTGAGGACAAGACTACCCTCCTTTATAATGAGGAAGACAGTCAAAACACAATATAAATAACAACTAAGTCAATTGCACGGCATGTTGAAAGGTACTAAGTGCTGCGGTGGAAGAAAGAAGCAGCAGAGACACATCAAGGCACAGGTTATAATGTAAACAGGGCCTCACTGAGAAAGTGACGACAACATAAACAACAACTAAGTCAATCGCACAGCATGTTACAAGGCATTTAGTGCTGTATGGAAGAATGAAAGAGCAAAGCAGAGAGAGAGCAAGGTACAGGTTGTAACGTAAACAGAGCCTCACCGAGAAAGTGACGTGGGAGCAAAGACTGAAGGAAGTGAGGGCCAAGCAGTTGCTTGGGAAAGAGCCCCTCAGGCAGAGGCAAAAGCTGAACCAGGGCTCTGGTTCAGGGCTCTGTCTTAGAGCCCTTAGAGCTGAAGGGCTGTAAGACAGAAATGTGCTTAGCATGGTCCAGTGGACACAAGGAGGCCGTGTGACTGGGGCAGCAGGAGCCAAGGGGGCCATCACAGGAGATGAGGTCGGAGGTGCAGTGGCAGATGGGAGACAGATCATGGAGGGCCTTGCAGACCACTGTAAAAACTCTGGCTTTTTCTCTGGGTGAAACCAGATGTCACTGTAGGGTTTGAGTAAGAGTGACACTCAGACAATGCATGGTAGAAGCAGGTGAGGGCAGAAGCAGCAAGTCAGGTAGGAAGCTGTTCCACAAACTGAGGCATGATACACGGAGGGCCCAGAGCGGTCAGATTCTAGTTATCCTTTAAGGTGAAGCCTTTGGTGCTGAGCGAGAGAGAGGGAAGAGCTGAGGATGCCTCTGAGGTTGGAGGCTTGAGCAACTAGAAAGAAGGCACTGCTCTGAAAGTCGGTCCCACATTAACTCATCTAATCCCCACGCCGCACTGATGAGGGAAGTAATGTCATCGTTCCCATTTTCAGTGAGGACACGAAGACACAGAGAGGATGTCCAGGTCACACAGCTAGTAAGGGACAGAGCTGGGATTTGACCAGACGGACTGGTTCCGGAGGCTGTGCTCTCGGCCATTGCATCAAGTTTCTCCCCATGACAGCAGCCTGGTTGGATAAAAGGTCTGTATATTGGGAGAAAAATTTATTAATGCCAAGGATAATTCCATAATCTAGGCAAAAGTAACTGAGCCTGAAGTAGGATGTGTGGCACAAGAATAAAAAGAAACAAAGGAACAGATTCATGGACAAGGTAACACAAAGCAGGCACAAGACACACTGACAAGGATTTGTGCAGCTTTTCAGATAGAAAACATTAGTTCTGAATGCTCAGCTTTCACATTCAGACCGTCAGATGCTTACATCATCCCTATTGAAGTTGATGAGTACTAGGCAAAGAATGGCCCCTGGTGTAGGCTGAGCACTTGAAGCCATTACAACCTTGTAACAAGCTTTCCCTCTGTAGTAACCAGACTATCCCCTCATATAAAGGAATATCATGGGCCCTGGAATATATAGAAGATACAGCAATATTTCCATAACGCTGCAGGCTGAATTTAGATACAAAGGCTCTTTGGATGTTAATAGCATTGTAGTTTGCAAGAATTCGGGGGTTATATGTTCACCTACGGTCTGACGTGATACCAGCTGTCAGTAAACGCCATAACAGCATCCAGATAACCACACAAAAGTAAGAGACTTCTAGTCCTTGCTCTGGGGCAGCCTAGTATCACAGGACATGCGATGAGCCTGCTCCACTGTTGGAAACATCTGCTAGAAACATTTACAACTTTTATCCCAACCCACCCCCGATCAACACACACTGTATTCTACCTGAAGTGGGAAGAACCATAATGCTTGCCCTATCTTAAGGTAGGGACTCATTTTTTTTCCCCTTCCCACTCAACTCTGCTGAATCTGTATCTCTGTGCATGTTATTTTTTCATATTTTTATCAATTACTGCAAAAGGCTTTTAAATACATCGTCTCATTTAAGCCACACAACAATCCAGCAAGAAGAACATGTACTAGTATTCTAATTCTGTAGAGGAAGAAACAAAAGGTGAGAGAGGTTAACCGGCTTGTCCAAGGTCACATGGCAGCTAACATCCATGCCTCACAGCTTCAAAGGCAGCGGGATTTCCACACCACCATGCTGCTGCCCTGGACCGTGCTACACGTTCCATCCTTGGCTGGTCAGTCTCCAGATCCAACTTGCTGTAATAAGCTCTCACACTTCGGCCTCTCTATTTCCATCACACAGCAGCTCTCTTCACCTTACCCTCGATCAACTTATTTAACTTTGCTTTCATTGCCTCATGCCCTTACCTGGCCCCACTCCACCAGATGACACTTCTTAAGGTACCACTGCGATCACATCTCTTCTCTCAAAAACCACTGAATACTTCCACTCGCCTGGAGAATCCTCCCAGATGCGGCAGCAGCGCCTCCCCCAGGTCAAAGCCTGCCTCCCTTGCTGGCCTCATTTCTCTATAAGCACCTACGGGAAGTCTCACTATGATTGGTCCACTGGCCATTCCTGCAACTTTTCTAATATGTTCCTTCTGCTGGCCTTTGATTTGTTATTTCTTTCCACTTAGAACACCTTGCCCATTAACCCACCATCCACTTTGAAATTCTGTACGTCTTAAACACAGAACTCAAATTCAAACTTCTTCATAGAGCCTTTCCTGTTTGCCAAGTGACAGGATTTCTACCCATGTAGCAACTGTCATACACTGTCCTGTAACATAATTTCCTCTACCAGTCTGTGAGCTCCAGGGAGTCCCAACTATACCACTGGCATCTCTGCATCACTCTAATATCTAGCACAGGGCTCTGAACATAGCAGGTATACAACAGATGTGTAAAATGCTTTGGATAAATGAGTATTTAGGTTAAAAACCACCTATCCATGCAAACATATGCAGTTAGAGTCCAAGTGAAAGACACACACACACACAATGCTACAAATTTGTTATAATACACACATATGCATACATGTAACACCACAAATTTATTATAATACACATACACACAATCAAAACGAAATCTCCAGGTCTCCACAGTCTTTAAACACATGACAGAAAGAAGGGATAGAATGAGAAAATGTAACCTCATAATCTTATAGTTAAGATAACAATGTAATCTACTCAATTAAGAATTCTACTAAATTAAAACTGTAAAATTGCAATGTCCCTTACATATTTAACGTTTTGCATTTCTATTTATTTACAATATATGTATGTTCTCAAGGGTTCATAGAGCCTTGTGTCATAAACCAGATCTTGTAACCGGGCTCTTTATTTGTTAAGTGAGCGAATCCAAAGGCAATAATGTCCCCAAAAGTGGGATGAAGCCCCAGGAGAAACTGTGACCCACAAAGCCCTTTAATAAACACTGCCTGTACAAGTTCTGCATCCGTGTATGCATTTTGATCTGCT
This sequence comes from Carollia perspicillata, assembly GCA_004027735.1. Classification (NCBI taxonomy): domain Eukaryota; kingdom Metazoa; phylum Chordata; class Mammalia; order Chiroptera; family Phyllostomidae; genus Carollia; species Carollia perspicillata. Next base: position 6,131 of record PVKM010003028.1, read on the forward strand.
CATGTTTACAGGGAGGACGCTTCTGCCAGCTGTGATTTTTTTCATGTAACATTCTAGCTCTCCACTTTGATTTGTGCAGCTTAGAATGTCTCCCTCGCATGGTGCTGTTAGCTGACAGGCATGTCAAATGTTTCAAAGACTACCAGGCAGTTAGGAGAGGTTGGACAAGGCAAGTTAAAGTATGCAAGGAAAGAAATCAAAATCTCTTGCTTTATATTCTTTTATTTCTTTTCATTTTTGTTTTGTTTTGTTTTTTGCTTTTAGTCTTTACCCTGCCGGGGTCTTTGGCAATTGTGTACATATGTAGCAGCACCTACCACACCTTCTCATTTAGCATGAGTTGGATTTGAAGAGGCAAAACAAGAAGACACCTCAAGAATCCTGAGTCGTAAATTTTACTCCGAGAAGTAAATTAGATCTGTTTCTTTTAGCTCTGCTCTCCTGTTCTTTATTCTTTATGTTTAAAACTATCAATTTCCCCCCCATTTTCAACCCTCGTCTTCTCGTACTATAAGCAAGTGAAGTCACTAAAGGTCACTTAAAGGCACATAACCTTATGAATCTGCTAAGTGTGAAAGGCCAAGGAACAGATTAATAGGCTGGGAAGACACAGGACTGTGGGCGATTACAGGGAGTAAACACTCGGACTCTGTTTACAGTAAGTATCACTGGGTGTTACGCAATAACTGAGTCACACAGTACTAATTGTTCAAAGTCATACAAGCGTAAGGAGTCCTTCAAAAATACAGTATAAATATAGCAGGGAAAAACTAGCTATAAGAAAGAAATTTTAGATGTCTAAATATTTGTGTTTCTTGGACAAAAATCTACTGACCATTAGTTTGGGTTTGAGAACAAGGGAACTTTAAAAAGTAGCAATTTTAAAGAAGCAAAATAAATTTTAGTCCTTCATTATATAAGTTATAAGTTTGTAAAAAGAAGTCCAGGCTGTTAATTAAGAATTCTGGAAAATATGTTTTCATGCAGTATATCTAGAACAATAACTATTATGGAGTCTCTACTGAGAAAGATGCTTGTATCATTAAACCTTCCCTGGATAATCTCTGTGTCACCATGTGCCTTCAATTGCCTCACAAGCCACTTGAACACATGTCTGCAAACTGCTATGGGTGGTCTGAAATCATTTATGATCTCAGCCTACCTGCAGTGCGCTAATGACATGAACATTTACATTTAACCAGTATACGTTTAACCAAGATAACCTTTTAAAGGGCACATGGACAAAACCAAGGGGGAGGGTGGAAGCAAGGGAGGGAGGTGGGTTTGGAGGGGTAGGGAGAAAATACAGACAACTGTAATTGAACAACAATAAAATAATTTAAAAAAAAGAATTCCCCCATAAAAAAAAGATAACCTTTTAAACCATGGCAATGATAGAAAGTGACATTATAACACAGCAGACAACAGTCTAAAACAACACAGTAGTTTTCCCATTGAAATAACACAGTACTTTTTCCATTGACAAACTCACCTCTTTCTAGAAATATACAAACATAATTGAAAGACAGTCACGGCAAAGTGTCAATTAATCCATCAGAACAAATCACCTGTTTTCAAACATTAACCTTAGTGTCAAGTGCATCAGTGTGCTTGTCAAAGGAAGTGTCACTTCTAAACACTTTACACAACCAAAGGTTGTGAAAAAGTCTTGTCAGCCAAACTAGTGGTGGGTACTCCAGAGATCCATGAAAAATTATTGTTAGTGATGTTAAATGACAATGTATCTAAAACTCACTTAATGTTTACTTTGTTAGTTCTTTAGAATGAGAATTTAACTCTACAATAAACACAGTGTCTTCTGAGTATAATCAATAAGCCACAAAGCCAGACCTGGCGGAAGGAATCCATTGTACAGCATGGATCTCTGTCCGTACTCAAAATATCTAATGATATTTTTCATCTATATTGAACTTCTTTGAAAAGTACTGTACAATTTCACACAATCCTTTATTGTAACAGAATGTATCAACCAGAACCTTTAGAGGAGGTTTAAAAGCAGCTGGAAAACTGGCTGCTTCACTATCAGAAGACTCTGTTCTCTGGGAGTTGGAGCTCTCATGTATCAGAAACCCCCATAGCTTATCATAAAAATACAAGCTCTTGATTTTGAAAAATATACAAAATGCACTGCACATGGAAATATATCTTGATTGTCAAGGAAGACCAGGTATCAGTCTCATTCATAGATGCATGTGGCTTGAATTTCAGTGGTCTTTGTTTTTGCAGATTCCATTTTTCACCGTTTTGGGCAGCCTCTGACCTTTCGTGTAGGCCCGGTACCAAAAATGGAGAAAGAGCAGCAGGAAGATGCACCCATAACTCATAATGATGTACAGAAAGACTGGAAACTGGTACTTGCAATCCTCCATGAAAAAGAACTGGCCTATGTGGATGGTGACAATAATAAACTGGACCTAACAGATGAAAGAATGAAAAATAGTTCAGACATGGAGTCGCAATGGAGCAATTAGTTAATGCATTCTTTGCCTGCTTATGTTTCAACACTCTCCAACCACTTCCAGGATACAGTTGGGTAGGGAATTTTATCTTTCAATCTAACCTCCATGGGAGTGACAGTGGGTGGAATAGTGTCAAAATTCAGATGAGAATGTGGACCCACTCTTCGGTGCCACCAACTGCACAACTCCAGAGGCCTCAGGCCAATGTCCCTGGAGCTGGGTGACGTGCCAGCCCTTTCGCATGTGGAAAGCCATCAGGGCAGTTTTTCTGCAAGTCTTTGACATGAGTCCTTGACTGCTGAAATGCTCATGGAGCCACTACCTTATGGCCTAATATTTAGGATAGTTTTCATTTCAAATCGTTTGCTGTTAGATCAGGTATTTCAATTATGTGGAAATAAAAACATTTTAATTAGAGCCTCGCCAATTTTGTAGGAGCCAAAGTGTCTGAGTCTCCATCTCTGCCATTTGTCCTCCACTGTCATAGATAAAAAATATATCCTATCTGCCAAGAGCAGCAGAGACTCTGCAAGGACTGAGACAGGTTTAAGGACCCTGCCAGTGATGCCCAAGGACTATGTTCTAGAACATTCCACAAAATCTTAAGGGGACGCTTCTGGGTTAATGTCAGATTTTATTTTGGATATATTTTTTCTCCTTAGAATTGAAAGGCAACATGTGTTCTTTAGAAAAGTAAAAATCTATAATTAAAAAAAATAATAGTTACCCACAATACATCCAGTTATCACTATAGTTAAGATTTCCACATAGTTTCTTTTATTATCACCATTAAATTTTCTTGCACTATATTAAGGAACTTCTGTGACACTTCTGTGCAGTAGCTATAATTATTCCTCTCATTTTGCAGAAGAAGAAATGAAACCTTAGGAAGCCTAAGCAACATCCTCAATATTCTATGCAGGTGTGATTGTGTATAACTGATACATTGGAAATAATAATGAACAAACATCTATTCTACTTTCTATATAAGTATTTTCCTACATTGTTAAAAAGTCTTACAAATTTAAGAGTATGTTAAGTGAAAAAAAAGCCTAATACTAAATGTTATAGGCAGTATAATACAAATCATGAAAAAGTTATACAATATATATACACAGAGGAGAAACACTAGATAAGAATAAAATAAAATATCAGCTCTGATTATCCCTGGTGATGGAACCATGTTTATTTTTCTTTCTCTTTGCTTAACTTAATGTTCTTATTTCTCTGCAATGAGCACACATTACTTTAAAATCAGCAAGTATACTTAGAAAGTAACTGTGAATAATTCTCATGACTTCCAAATATTGCAAAGAAGGAGTTAAAATAGTGTACTGCACCACTTCCTTAGGGTTGCTTATTTAGGGCGTTTTCAACTTGAAACACAGTAAACAACTCTGCAAGGATGTACTCTGATACTGATTTAAGATCTCTACAGACTAAAATATCAGTCTCTCACCTGGGGTAACACATTATATAAATATGCCCAATGTAATGGAACAAGTTGTAGGATTTTAATAGAAATTATGCTTCAATGGGCTAACCTAAATTCATGCTTTCTCCTTAGCATTATTGGCAGAATACAACACTACACTATTATAGACTGTAAATCTAAAAAGATACGGATCACAGAATTTTCCTTTTAATAGAAGACAAACTTCGAAGCAAATCATCATATTAACCCATAGTTACTCTTCAAAAATATATATATATACATGCATATATTTTTAGGATTAATGCTTGAAAAGTATCATCAGGCCTAAACTGAGTGCCTCTGCTCTCCTGAACATTGGTTACTTGAGGACAGTGCTCTAATTTATGTTATCAGGGGGAAAAAAAACACTTAAAAAGAAAGCAATTGTGAGTAATTTTCATGACCTTGTAATATTCCAAAGTAGAAATTAAAATAATTTATTCTCTTATGTTTGGCTCTTTAGAGTGTTGTCAATTTTGTCAATATATGTATTATATTACCACTGTCCTCTTTTAATCCTCACAGTACTTTTACTAGTTGGAGGAAAACAGACTTAGAAACGTGAGGACTAAATTGGCAGGCACATAGAAAGGCTCATAATTCCCCTGAAGTTACACTCTCTCAAGGTCATTCAGGTCTAGAATATAAAACTTCTAACTTCTAATTTAATATTATGTCTATCGAGGTTCGCATAACTTTGAGATCATTTTGGTCATAAATGTTTACTTTGTATAAATGCACAAAATAGTACAAAGATGGTATAAAGATACACATTTTGATTTAATTGTCTGAGCCTCTTCACTAACAAATATGCTTTGCTGTCAATAAAGCTCCTGACAAAAGTTTAAATAAAAAACGGTAATGACGTGATGCCATACGGAGGCCAGACACTTCATATCCCTGCCGTTTTGAAAACTCTGTTCTTTATTTAGTTAACATCCTATTCACAGGGAAGATACGTGACTCTAGTTTCATATGTTGTCTTAAAGAAAGTTAACTACTCACGAGCTGCAACGATGTCAAATATTTCTTCCACCACAGATACTTCTGGTAGGCTGGCCCCAATGCACACAGTCCGTAGTAGGAATACATGACCACGTGCACAGCTGTGTTTACAAAGGCGTGGAATGTTCCCAGACCGCCTGGAAAATAAAATCATTGTGAACTGAGGGCACTGTTTCTAAGCAAGGCATGTTTTTATCTTAACTGCGATTTTACTATGTTTATTTCTTTAATTTTAGTGGGAAAAAAATACAGCATACGAAACATCAATCTTATTAAACAGCTATCAAATTAGAAGGAGCTGGAAAATATACTCATTTAGTAAATATAATATACAAGTCTTAGAAAATAAATTATGTCTTTGTGCTATAATATCTTGACTTAAGATGGGCTTATAATTTGAGTTTAACAATCTAATTTGAGTTACTTTTTAAACATGATATATTGCTAAATAACAGTAATCAAATTCTTTTTTAGTGAAGGTTAACATATATAAAGAACACAAAGTACATTAATCTTAAGTGTACAATTTGATAGTTTTTTTATATATGCATAGACCCATGGAACCATCACCAAATTCAAGATATAAAATATTTAGGCCCTGGCTGGTGTAGCTCAGTGGACTGAGCACCGGCTTGCGAACCAAAGGATTGGGGATCGATTCCAAGTCAGGGCACATGCCTGGGTTGCAGGCCAGTTCCCAGCAGGGGATGCACGAGAGGCAACCATACATTGATATTTCTCTCCCTCTCTCCTTCCCTTCCCCTTGAAAGATAAATAAATAAAATCTTTAAAAAAACGATATAAAACATTTAGGACACCAGGTAAGGTTCCCATATCACCTTTTAAAGAATACACCTCTCACATTGTAACATTTATTCTGATTTCTACAATCAGGTATTACTTTTGCTTGATTTTAAGCCTCATATGAATAGGACTGATATATTATTTGTACTTTTCTTTCAATCGACACATTTTAATATTCATCCATGTTGGTGTGCATATTAGTAGTTTGCCTGTTTATTACTATATAGTATTACACTATATGAATACATTAGAATTTATCCATTGTCTTATTAAAAGATACTTGAACTGTTTCCATTTGGGGTTATTATGAATGAAACCACTAAGAATACTTTTGCATATATCATTGTGTGAAATCAAATTCACTTTTTACACTCTAAATTTTCAATAAATATGTTTAGTACTGCAGAACTTTGGCAATAAAACCACTGGCTTTCATTAGTAAGCTATGCTGAGTTTGTTTTAATCAATGATTGTTTTTCCAAAATAAACATTTATTGTTAAACCATCTTTGTTTACTGGTTCCACTTGATTTTTATAAATTGTGCCTTCCTACCTTGGCTTTCATCTTCTGATTTCCCCACACCTCCTACTAGTCACATTTAAACGAGAAGCAAGGAATGCTGGAGGGAATGTAAACAAAGATCATTTCAACTACCTTTACCTGGACTAGTGAAAGTGGAAGCAGGAACTGGGCGATTAGTTGGTAGTGGGGGAAATAAACAAAACTCTTCCCTAGCATCTCTTTCCAAAGTGGCACAATCTAGAAGAATCTGCATTCTTTATGTACAGCCTGATTCAGCTTAGTAATGTTGGCCTGAAATTTAAATTTTTCTCCAAAACATTCTATTTTCTTTATTCCAGTATTCTTTAATTTCAGAAATAAAGCAAAACCTCACAAATTTGGACTGTGTAAGAAGAAGGACCAAATTCATGAATACCATGAATTACAGAAAATTGTTGCATAGTAGAAACTAATTATTTTTTAATAATCATTTATAATTGTGGCCATTCTAGATACTACCACTGTTACAGAACAGTCTCATACACAGACAGGGGCCCAGACTCTGCAAGATGGTATACTAATACCGTCCAGACCACCTACTGGGCTCGTGTGTCCACCGCCAACTGTAAACATATCTCTCAACGCCAGAGATTTGTGAAAAAGAAAGGAAATGTTTATTTAAGGCTATACAGACTTAAAGTAGTGACCTAACGTCTTCATTAAAATATCAAAGTCCTTTAAGATACCCACAGATGCACTCAGCAGCTCCTGTCTCCCCCCTGCCCTAATTCAGGGTACCATAACTCAGGGAAAGAGCACACGTCCGTGTTTCCAGACCACTGTCACCATCAGCCGTGTCGCCATCCAGGCAGGATATCCAATTAATCCAAAGCCATGTGGCACCTTCTCATGGTCTACTGGCAAGAGTTCTTTGTACCCATTTGTCCAGGCAAAGTCTCTTCTTTCCTCCACCAGAGCTGTGGGGGTGTGCACTCTGGAAAAACCTCATGGTTCCCTTTTTCACCAAAGCTGTGAAGGGGTCTGCACTCTCGCTAACACCGCATGGTACCCCCCTAATGGATGCCATGTCTGGGTTTAAATCCCCGCGCCAACCTTCCTCTGTACCCCCATTTCCGACTCCTCCTATAATCAGTTACACCTGCCAGCATCCCTGTATTATCCCAAGTTTACTGGGCTGCCATCGTGAGTCTGGGCAGATATGGACCAATATCCTGGAGCCAGTCTTCTTCCAGCTCCCATGCAGGTGCTGTAACTCGGGGGACCTGTCCCCCACTTACATCTTGGAGGGAAGTGACTTCCAACCCCCTGGCTCCAAGCATGGCCACAGTTATTTAACATATCCAAGTGACCCGCCAAAGGCCATAAATATGTTAAATGACCATGCCATGGATTAGCTGCAAGGCTGTGGCTGTACCAAACAGCCCTGCATGCCCTGCTCCATGTGTCCCTTCCCCCAACTCACACCTGTGGGGGAAGGGGTGAGGACATCTTATATGTCTCTCCAATATTTCCTAGACACCTTGAGTTCTGGGCCCCATTCCAAATCCCTTTTGGGGGTCCCCCTCTTGGATGCACCCTGTATCACCACTGCTAAGCTACTCCCTTAAAATAACCTGTTTTAAATGAGTATTTTAAGTAGCTTAAATATTCCTCCAATGCCTCATTTATGATATACTGTCCCTTCATAAACTTTCCCTTTCTGAGTAAATAAAATTTAGTTGATACTTTAATTATCATACACTTTAAATCAGAAGAAAGTAAAGCTTTTATTATTTACATTTGGGCTAGTCTTCTTTTCCAAAAGAAATTTAAATAGATATTAAATATTTAAATAAATAAGCTGCTTAACAGGGATATGCCAAATACCTCTCAATTCTATTTGTGTCTCATGATTAAAATATACACAGGAAATCTACTGTACCCTTGATGACCAATTTCATCAGAGCTTGTCTCATTAAGACACCATTCTCAATTTTTGGTATGTGTCCATATTCCCATTCATAAGGTTCCATCATTTAAATGTCCTAAAATGAGGATTCTATAGCCAGGAATTTAAGAAAGCATTAGTAAAGCTAAGAGTGTTCAGTGAGGATTACTGATGAAAATAAGCTATCAGAATCAACTTGCATATTTTCTCTAGTGTATGAATGATTAGTTTTTGATAAATTATTTTAATGAGTTTATTCACAAAACAATCACATTTTAATTAGCGATGTTTTTATATCTTCTTTGAAAGGCTTCTCTAATCAAGTACTTCCTAAGCTTGCTTTCTTCTTTGTAATAACAGTTCTGAAAAGGAAATATCTCAGAATGAATTACAATTATTGCCATCACATTTTACTCTTTTGGTTTGGGAAAAAGAAAGGAATCACCTGGGTGATTATTTCAATTCTCTGTATCTCTAGAAGGGGGTTTGTGAGTAATATACAGACCTGTCGCAAAAACATTTACATCACATTCAAAAGAAAAGCTGGATTGCTATTATCCCAGAGAGTTGTACGGAAATAGGAAAATTAAACACTAAATAGAGATCAGCTGTGCTCAAGTGTTTGCAAGAACAGCTTTAAACGGGCGGTTTCAGCGCAGGAATGGAAGCCAAGGCCAAACCACGCCTCTGGAAACACGCTGGCTCCGATGGCTGTGCTGCTCACGGACCAGACCGCAGGCACATGTGTGTCTGCTGGAGGCCACAGGGAGGCTGAGCAGGAATGCCAACTCGGGGAGCGTACGAGAATACAAACCGTCGTTTCCCACTCTTTCCATTTGGTAGAGCAGAAGGGGGATCAAGGTGTGGACAATGAACCCACTACAAAGTGCCTAATGTCCATAAACATGGTAACATTGAAAAACTGAGGTGTATCATGTGTTTAAATTTTCATTCTTGACAACTTTTTTTAAAGATTTTAATTTATTGTGAGAGAGAGGATGAAAGGAAGAAGAAAGGGAAACATCAGTGTATGACTGCCTCTCACATGTCCCCCACTGGGGACCCCGCCTGCAACCCAGGCATGTGCCCTGACTGGGAATCAAATCAGCAGCCCTTTGGTTCGCAGGCAGACACTCAATCCACTGAGCTACACCAGCCAGGGCTCTTGGAAGCATTTTTTTGAAGTGGATTCAAAGATAGAAATTAGAAAATTACTCAACTCTGTTCTTCAAATATAATTTATTTTCCCCATTATAGAATGGGTATTTCAATATAGAAAAACCAGAAATGTAGAGAACAGAGAACACAGAAACCACTTTTTGTGTCAACATCTGTGAATCACTGTATTTTGGGGAATTGCTTTCCAATCTTTTTTCTCTATTTTTATATATTTTTTCGGTGTTGTGATAATATTCTGGTCTCATGAAAGAAATCTGAATAAATAAATTATAAGGGTATAAAAGAACATATTCTAGCATACTTTAAAAATAGAATAGTCACCTAGTTCTGATAATTTAGGAGACAAGCTGCTTTAAAAAGTAGCTAAATGCCTCTCGGTATCATTTGTGTTTCACAATTATATACACAGAAGAAACCATAACCATTCAACTAGTGGTTGTTCGGGTCTTTTTCAATATTTCACCAAGGCAAAACAAGATGGCAATGATATCACTGTAGAAAGAACTGAGAGGTACAACATGCGTGTGGGAGGAAAAAAGTAAAGGTAAGTAAAATAGTGGAGATTAGATAACAAAGCTACCCTTGATCTGTGAAATGGACACGGATGGGACTATCTTGTAGTGTGAATTCAAGTTTTACATTAACATACATTATAAGACAAAACAGCTACATTTACTTTTTCAAAATGCTCAACAAATAAATGCCAATTTGGGGCAAGGAGACACTGTCCCTACTGGAAAATCCATGCCCACAGACATGGTAGGGACAGCCCTCCTGGCTCTTCTAGGTCTGGCCTCTCCTTTGTGCCGCTGGCTTATCCATGTCCTCTCCTGCTCTGAGACACGAGACATGCGGATTTTTTCCCCATGACCAGAGAGTCTAAAGCTCAAATGAGAGTTCCTGGACAGTGGTTCCTCTTTTTTTTTTTTCAGTCTTGCAGAGTCGGAATGACTGAGAGAGGTGAGCCATTCAGAGAACTGTTAAAACACAGTCTAAGATGGGCTGCAGGCCTACTTGAGGACTACTTAACTTTGAGAAACTGCCATAAATAAATCCCCCAACCAATTTTTGCTAATAACGTAAGAATATGTCCTTGGAAATATCATTTACTTTAAAACTTTAAGATAAGATAAAATTACTTAACTTCCTGCTTTTTCCAGTTGTAGATGTTCAGAAACATGAAACCCAAACCAAACCAAAGAGCCTGTTTGCCAAGCTTTTGATTTAAACTATTCTTGACTTAAAAAGACAATGTCAAAGTATCCTTTAATATGGTAGGATGCTTTAAAACTGCAATTTGACACAATTCTCTGGATACATAAAAGGAAGAGATATATAACTATAATACTTTAAAACCAAGACTTTTATCATCATCTTATTTATTTATTATTATTTATTTATTTGTTTAAAGATATTTAATAGAACTCTATGGGGAAAAAATAAAATCTGAACAAAACAACTAAAAAAATATGTGTAGCAGACTGTACCCAAAAGTCAATGCCTTCCTAAAGGATGGAGGGTTGGAGAAGGATCTAGGTAAGAGTCCTGCATTTAGGTTTCAAGTAATAATGAAAATTAGATCAAAGCAATTCTTTGATGTTTTGAGTTTCTCTTAAGTCACATTTAAGGATAGAGTTAGTGTTTATAGCATAAAAAATGTTATTATTTATAATAAATGATCCCAATCTCCCTTGGCTACCTGCAGCAAATTTGACTCCAAACCACCAGGTCCATGGCATGATGGTATGATGGAAGACATGCAGAAAAGTCACTTGGCTATTTTTCTTACGCAGAACAAAAAAGATCTGAAATAATTTAAAGAAAATCAAGTTCATATAAAATCATGCAATAATTCATCTAGAGTTATAAAAATATTGGCAAAGTGAAAATTATTTCACATCTTAATTTGCTTTGAAAGGACTGACTTATAGATGCTCACAGAAGCAGCTGATTCTCCAAGGGGCAGTTCAAAAACTAACTGGTATGAACAAACTCAGGCATGCTGCCTACTCACAGGAGAATCAATAAAAAGGTAAAAAGAAATGGCATGCAGATTTGAAAATCAAAGACGTAAAGTAAAGACTATGGCCGAAAATTATCAAAAGAAATGTTATTGGTCAAAAAGAAATCCACACGGATTTTGAAGTATATGGGAAGGCAGGGAATCAATTCTTACAACTGAAATGATTCTACATTGCTTTCTAACACATCCTACTAATGGAGGTAAGGGATTAAGCAAACTGAAAGAGGACTTGCAACAAATCAAGAGTTAGCAAGTTATAATTAAAGAAAAGTGAAGAGGGAAAAATTTGGAGAGTTAACTGGAAAAACAGGATGGAAAAGAAGGCGAAACTGCCTTGGAAAAATGAGCAGGGCAGCAAAGGCACAACCCAGACTGAATGTACCCAGTGGTTTGCAAAAACTCCACAAAGGAGTAGAAAGGAGTAGAAGGGTTTGGAGAAAATTTACTTCAAAAAATATTCAAAAGCAGAACTGAATGTCAAAAAAATACTCAAAATTCAGGAGAGCAATGATGACTCAGACTTTTAAATACAGGGCTGAGCAGAGGAGCAGTAACTCGTAGGGGTATTTCAGAAGCCTGGTTTAGAGAAGGACATAGGGGTGGCAACCATTTCCTTATGGAAGCTAGAACTGAGAACATGCAAAGCAGAAAAAAATGAAGCCAAAATGCATTTGCTTAGGCACATCAGAGAAGGCAGCATGGTGCAATAGAAAAAGCCATACAACAGCAATCTGGGGTCTTAGCCCATCAGTAGCAGAATTCCTTTGGGTAAGTCACTTAACCTCTTGGCATCGATGTATTTTCAGACTGAGAGCTCTGGACTCTAAGAGATCAATAGTTCTCAACCCTGGCCATGTATTACAATGTCTAAGAAGCTTTTTTTAAAATAGCCCTGCCTGGTGTCTACTCTAGACCATTTAACACCAAATCTCTGAGGATGGGGCCTAGGCTCTCCACTTGCTAATGCAATTAAATCTACTGCACTATGAGGACTGAGAACCACTGGACCACACCACAAGGCTTCTCAAAGTGTGGACCTTGGACCAACAGTAATGACATCACCTGGGAACTTGCTAGAAATGCGAACTCTGGAGCTTCTCCCAAGACCTATCGAATCAGAGACTCTAGGGCCTGGGAAATGGGCGTATGTGTTTTTTCACAAGCTCTCCAGGGGATCCTAATGCATGCTATAGTTTGAGAACCACAGGAGTGATTCTAGGCTCACTGAAGTCCTTTCCAATTGTAACACTGAGAAGGATAAGCACACTGAGATTTGCCACAAGAAGTGTAGTGGTATATATTCTGAAGAGAGAGCGCATTTGTCTGTCGTAGGCCCGGGACTGGTTCTGGACAACCAAGACCCACATGCCACAAATATACAATAATTATTCAGCTTTCCTACTTTGGGAATGAAGGCACATGACTTTCCTCTCCTTATGGACCCTAATCTGAGGCACTTGCTTCTCCCAAGGCTCAGTCACCCAAATTCAGAGTTCATCCCCACGCAGACAGAGGACCCAGAGGGCAGCTGAAGGTAGTTTTGATATTGCTAAAATTACTACTATGCCAGGGGTAACTTAACATTACTGTGTAAGTGTATGAATTTTGAAGCCTTTACTCTCTTAAAGGAGTACAGATGATGCAGTGCTTTTGTAAGAAGGACCCAAGGTAAAATGTTCTCTGCTTTTCACTTCCTGAACCTGGCTCCCAAAACAACTGTCATTCATCTACATAAAGATGCAGTTTTATAGTGCATTCGACAGTTACATGCTATCTTAAACAGGTGGTGGATACGGCAGAAAACCTTTTGGAGTTTGTGAAAGACTGAAAATAAGCTTCTCCTATCTATTCTCTAAAATTACTGATAATAAAAATGCCTGAGGAGGAGAGATAACCGAAGTTATCAGATAACTGAACTCTAGCAGTTTATTGCTTTCATGGAACATTAAACATTTATCAAATGAGATGACTACAGACTCACAGTATCTAGTAGCTCGATAAATTTGGAGAAGTAATAAAGCCAGCAGGTGCGTACCATCTGCAGAAACACACAGAAATGCAAATTTATTTTATTTTTTTACATGGAGGGAAAACTACTTTTTTAACATTTTTTTGGCAAAATACAGAAACATAAAATTTACTGTCTTAACTACTTCTAAGTGTACGGTTCGGTGGCATTGAGTACATGCACGCCATTGTGCAATCACCACCACCACCCATCCACAGAGCTCTTAATTCATCTTGCAAAACTGAGACTGTGACTATTAAACAATTCCTCACCTTCCTTCCCCCAGCCCCTGACCACAGCCATGTTACTTTCTGTCTCTGAATTTGACTCTAGGTTCCTCATATAATAGAACCATACAGTATTCTTATCTTTTTGTGCCTAGATTATCTCACTAGTTAATGTACTCATGGTTCACGAATATTGCAGCACATGTCAGAATTTCCCTCCTCGTTAAGGCAGAATAATATTCCATTGAATGTGTACATGCATGCTGCTTAACCATTCGTTCACCAATGGACACTTAGATCATTGTCACTTTTTGGCTATTCTCAATAATGCTGCTATGAATATGGGCGTACAAATGGTTGTACACCCATACAACCAAATGGTTTCTGGTTGGTAAGTTTTAGCTTTTTTCTTTGAATATATATATTCTAATAATTGAGTCACTTACTCATCCTGAGTTCACCTTAAGTGTTACAAATAGAGTCCAAAAAGTTTTAATGTTGATTTTGAGTTACAAGTTTTCCCAAGAGAAACTTACCCTCAATGCTGTAGGCGACTGTGAATAGTCAACAATTTCACATCGAAATGAATAAGCTGTACCCCAGCCAGACATTACAAACTGCAAGAGAGAACATGCATTTTAAAGGAGGAAGCACTTGCTCGACAGCCACAGCAGATCATTCTGTTCTCAGCCGAGTCAGCAGTCAGTGCAGAGGGAGGGGCGCAGGAGCAACTGCAAACTGGGAACTCGCTGGGTAGCAAAGCAGTAAGAATTTTCAAAATCGTAAACTCATATATTATTTAGATAAATTGTATTTGAGATAAAGTGCCCATTTCTTGGGATCAACACAGCAGAGAACAAACACTGAGAGTGTTTTGCTTAGACATAAAATACTGGTAGGTACAGTGTATATATCTATATATGCCCATACATATGTTTGTGTGTTCTAAAGGGAATAGCTGGGTCCGAATTCAGTCTTTTCCAGTGATTTCCAATCTTCCCAATTAGTCAAAAAATAAATAGGCAAACCAAAATTCCTCGGTGTACTCATAAGCTGGCAGCAACAACTGCATTTCTCCTGTCCTTAGCGGATGAGTATAATGAGAAGTGGTAATTAGGGTCCATGGCTCTTAAAATCCAGGTTGACCAAACACAAGACCCAGATAGTAGTTTTGCTTTGGGTTCACACGACAAGTTAAAAATGTGATCTAGCAAGCCTTAATTCCAGTACACCCACGCAGTGACCTTTTACTAGTGGTGAGAAGAAAAAGCCTACTGTTGACAAGACTGACCCGTAATGCAAACATTATATCGACATTCCTTCGGTCTGATGTGGGAAGGTCTTCTTTTAAAACAGTATCTGAAAATGAAAAACTAAGGACTGTAATTTTAAATTAATTCCTATGTTACACGTCTGGCTTAATTAAGAGTTCCGGAAATACAACGACTTCTCTTCTTTGATACTCTGGTCTCACAAGCGCTAACATCTTCCCTAGAACGCTTTCTTTCTCAGTATAATGGTTATTGCATTTTCTGCCATTGAAGTACATTTTAAATTTCTATTTTTAATTACCATCAAAGCTAAAATGACAACTTTACAATAGATTCTAAAAAACAAAGATTTATGAGGCATTATCAGAATAGTATTTCCATGGTAAAATGAAAAGAAAGAAAGGAGAAAGAACAACTATTTAGATTGCAGTATTTAAAAACACACCATCTTTTTTCTAAAACTAGTTCCTAGCGTGCACTATGAGATAATTTAACCACGAATGTTAACTTGCTAAATTATAAAATCTTGAAAATTAAGATCGGTAAAAGTATAAGTTAAATTTCATAAGTGAAAAAAATCTTACAAAAAAGTCAATAAACTTTTTCTAAGGAACAAGGGAACTGTGGTCCAGAAATGGCAAATTCTGCTTTACAAAATTTGTCCGTGAGGACCCTCATACTCTCCTGAGCTCAGACTTAACTTCTGACTGATGTGAGGGACACTCGAAGTCCGTTCACTTAAACTATTCCCCACTCTGCCCGACCCCAGACAAGCGCTTACTGCGCAGACGAGCAGAAACTGTGTGTCCTGGCCTTCCGGGGGGTCTTCACTGGTCTTTATTTACTAGTGTCTGACTGGTGCCAAGTAACTAGCACATTCAAACCATCACTAAAAAATAAGGCACGTGGGCTCCTTCAGTCTGATTTACTCCCTTTCACCTAGGTCACAGCTGCGCTAATACCGCAGGCGGGAGAGTTTACTCTGTGGACCAAACACAATCGCGCGCCACCCAATAAGCCATGTTTGGGCGTGTCCCGGAGACCGCACGCTGCTCAGCTGTCAAGTTTTTGTTTGAACAGACAGTGGAACTTAGCCCTTTCCTCATATTAAATTTGAAAACACTCTAAACATCGGTGTAGCTTTTAACATATGTGTCTCTATTTCAGGCTATCAAGAAGAAAAAGTAGTAATTTATATTGAGCAGCTAACACACCTGAAAATGGACATATAAGTAACACTAGTATTAGGGGTTAATGGGAGATAGCAACTCTCAGATTCAGATATTTTCAAAACTTCTTTTATGTTATCGTTGCTAAAGCAGAAATCAAAACTAACTAGTTATAACTGAATTACTTCCTGAGAGGTATTTGAGGACAGCACATTCAACGACACAATCAGACCCAGCATAAAGGGACCTGGGAGACAGGCTGGTTCAATCGTGACTCTATAAAATGGGAGATCTGAGGCCCAGGGAGGTTAACTGACTGGTTCAAAATCAGAGAGCTAGTTAGTAGCACAACTGGGACTAACTAGCCCCGAGTCTCCTGGCTCCCAGGTCTGTTTTTAACCCTTACAGTAGGCTCTGTCTTATCTCCAGTAACAAGCCAAGAACATGTATTTTCTCAGTTCCCCACCTCTATTACTTCTTCCCTTTCAGTTACTCATGCTCCAGAAAGGACAGTAAGGTGGCCTGAGTTAATTTTGGAAATAAAGTATAATAGAAGGAAGATAGCAAAGTAAGCCCAGACTTGAGGGAGGCCTATGAGAAATGAGGCCAGAACAGATTGAGGGGGACCTGATCAGGCGGATTTGCAGCAGGAATCAGGTTGGAAGGACACATGTACGGTCAAGAGAGGTCAAAGGGGCCATGGTGGACTCAGAATTCTGAGTCCAGTATGAAGCACAGTCTGTGATGCAGAGGAAGCCAGCCAGTACCGGGCAGGGGTGGGGCACAGAGACAAGGAATCTCAGAAAAGCAGATAAGTAGGATGGCTGAGGCAAGTTAATAGCAGAGGGAGAGAGAAAGTGAATCCATGAGTCTGCTTTTGGGTTCTGAGAGATCCCCATCTCCCTCACCTACGTTGTGTGAGTTTCAGTTCTCTGTTGCTCCAACGCCCACCTAAACCAAACCGAAACAGCCACTATCACAGCTCATCAGAGCACCAGAGTCCTACCATGATGACATCCCATTAGAGACAGGATGCGCTCTGATGTCAGAGCTGTATTCCAATAGCAGCCCTTCACTCACCAGCTATGCTACCTTGTGTAAGTTCTTAATTTTTCCAAGTACGTTTCCTTAACACTAACATTTATGGATTCATTTGATCATCGATTAAGGCTAAGTACATGCAAGTCTGCTGACTTACTGTTAATTTTTCTCACTACCTGTGAGAAACTCCTCTAAAGAGTTTAATATCTGGTCTATACATAACAATTTGGGGGCAAATCCCTGCTTAGTGAGCCAAGTTTCTAAAATTCCTTAAGTCTTGAAGAGCTTAACAGCCATAACAAGAAACATGAAACAGAAAGACTCAGGCAAAATTCTCCCCTTAGGAATACTAAAGACACTTGCCTCGTAACACATATACACAGAAAAGAGTACTATGGAAAAATTGTACGTTATCATCGCTTTCTTGAGTTCAAAGGGCTTTCGATTTTCCATGAGCTTTGGTCCCAGGGAAGTGACAAAATAGACATACAGTCCCAAGATGATGGTTTGCGGCAGAGGCGAGGACATGAGGAGCCAGTCTTCAACTCTCGGATCTAAGAGAAAAAAACAAGACGTAAGTGCACATCCACGTAGCCAAGAGATAACTGATGGCAGCCAGCATGTCTTGAAGCGAGCCCCTGGACCTCAACGCTGACAGTGGGCTGGCTGGGCAATTATTACTAGTATCTTCAGGAAGCGTAAAGGGAAATCCTCAGGGACAGTGTTGGGGTTAGAAACTGAGGCTGTTAGCCCTCTCGGCATCTAAGGGCAAAGAGAGGTAGTGGTTTCTAGCACGCAGGAGAGAGTCGTATGAAGACACCCTCTGGACTGGAGCTGTGACCTTCAGTTGAAGGATTCGGCCAGCACAAGGCAATTCTGCAAGTAAGAGGTCAGGGGAACTGATACTCCAACACTGCCCTCCTCTCTCTCTCCAGTTTCCTAGGGCCTCCACCGGGTGAACCCAACCGAAAACCAAAGGGCAAGGGAGCAAGCCCATGGATACAATTCATACTGGTCATTCCCCCAGGGCCCAGCACAGCACTGGGAGTGATACTGAAGACACGAGATACTCAGCAACATCCTACCACCCATCCATAACCACTAGTAACATTTTAGAATTCCTCCATCCAGACATTCTCCAATATACAAAAATGTTTGTGTTTTCTGTTTTCTAATGTTCTTCTTTCCCCAAGGAAACTGGGACATTTCCAATTATATCAGAATCATAGAATGGAAAGCAACCTTAGCATCTAAGTATCTAAAGTGTGGGTTCTAAGAGTCCAAATCGGATATTTTGAGAAAAAAATGTAATACCCTTCCAACTGTGTAAAAAGAAAGCCACCCAATCACTGCTAGTTCCAGGCCAAGAAAGTTAGATGAATCGAAAACTGCCACTCAAGAGGAAATGCGATTATCTGTATAATCTTAAGTAGTTTGGGGTAATTTTACTAAATTACCTCATGAAGCTGGAGCATTACAATAAAATAAGTATGGATAAGTTTTTATGTGCATCTGACTCAAAACTGAGTGCATCCTGACTAACCTCAGTTTGCTAAACACCGTCGCTTTTATCTGTGGGCAAAGAGAGAAGTGGGTAAGGGGGATTACAGCCCTCACTCATTTAAACCACTAATGATGTAGCCAATTACCGGAAAACTTTGAATACCTTTAAAGTCTGACTTCCTACCCAAACAGAAACTCAATAAAAGTCTGCTGACATTCATAAACACACAAGTTGTCAAAATTAAAAATATTTTAAAATTAAGGCGGTCACTGTTTAAATTGGGAAAAGCTTTGAAATCAGCTATCCAAGAACAGATCACTGAAGTCTTTTATTGCTTCTGTTAGCTTCCTTCCTTCACAAGTTTCCCGGGACATCTGTGTGCCATGTGACATTAAGAAGGCCGTGAGGGCCCTAGTTTGGTAGCTCAGTTGGTTAAAGCGTCATCTAGATCCACCAAGGTTTCAGGTTTGATCCCTGGTCAGGGCACACACAAGAAACAACCAATGAATGCATAAGTAAGTGCAAAACAAATCCGTGTTTCTTTCTCTCTCTCTTTCCCTCTCTCTCTCTCAAATTAATTAAGGGGGGGGAAAGGCCACAGGGACCTCTAGCCACAGGTCCATACCTCACCAGGGAAGTCCTACTAAATAAAAGTTGTCACACAACCAGGGACCACGGAACAGAATTAGAACTGATCAAACTTTAATGCATTTCTTCTACCAGTGAGTAATCTAAATCTTAAATACAAAATATCATGAGCATTAGTAATATGGCTAGCTTTGCCTCCAATGAAATAAGGACTTAAATCTAGTACCAAAAAAAGACACATGCAAGGATGTTAAATTAATTTTATCACCTTTGGATGGTGACAGTACAAATGGTTTTTAACTTTTTCTAGATACTTTTGTTATTAAAAGATATCACATGTATGACTGAAAACTAGTTGGTCTTTTGTAAGTATCAGTAAAGGAATTCTTGAATTAGAGATATATTTTATTTTACTCTGTCATCGACTCAGCACTGGGGAGAAAGTCCAATGACATCATCTTTCTGTTATTCTGCTGGTAACAGCACAAACAAAATAAGTCAGGAAAAGCATGCTGGGCTGGCTCAGGAAACAGAAGAAAACAATCTTAAAATAAATAACGTTTCCCTAAAACTTAACATGTTAAGCACACACCTTTTAAAATACCCTGTGTATGACTTCAGATTTCTTTTTATATCCTTAGGGAAAAGCTAGTTAATCTGATTTCTTGTTATTTTAAAGCAAATAGTAGAACAAAACACTAAACTTTTAAATCCCATTTCAGCAAAGCTCTGGAGTTTTGATTCTGACTCCCTTCCTGACTCATTATGTGCCTTGGGGCCACTGACTTAAAAGTCTTTCAGTTTAATTTGCTCATCTGTGAACTGGGCGCAAAACAGCACATACTGCGGGGCGTAGTGTGGGGGCCTGGGCTGGAAAGCCGAGGGGACTGAGAAGTACAACCTGGTAAAGCAGAGCGTAGGGAAGGTAGTCAGTATTGTCATAACTGCGTGTGGTGCCAGGTGGGTACTGAACGCAGCAAGGGGGAACACTTTGAAAAGTATATGAATCACAAACCACTACACTGTGCACCTGAAACTAATACAAAATGATGCCGAATGCAAAAGTAACTGAAAAATAAAATAAAATAAAACAGCATGTGTCTCGCAGAGGATTTAGTGGGTTCCTGCGTGGAAAGAGGCCCGCACAGCCTCAGTGCTGAGTAAGTGTTGCTTCTATCACGGCAGCAGGTGTTGACTCTGTCAGCACAGCAGGATCACCTCTGGAGGGGTTAAAAGCCAAGGGGCCAGAAAAATGACGCTGGCCCAACTGAATCAGAATCCTAGCGTCCTAGAATATGGGTTGCAGGCATCCATATTATGAAAAAAAACCGCCCATGGTGACCATGATGACCTGTCAGAAATGAGAACCAGAGTTTTGGCGAGCTGCTTTCTCCTACACCCAGAGCCCCAGGGTCCCTCACCAGGGGCCCGGCAGCAGTCTTTTGTGTGGCTTCCCTGCCTCCTGATCCAATGGGCTATGTCTGATCTTCCATACAAGTGCCAAATCCCTAAAAGTAAGCTCTGCTCAGATCATTCCTCTGCTTCACTTAGCTCTCTCTACCGAGTAGATAAAATTCAAAGTCTTTAACATTTCCCATGTGAGGCAGTGGGCTCCACATGATGAAAAGCTTACAAGTCAGGTGTGGACGGTGACTTGGTGGGGGCACTAGTAGAAGGAGGCTGCTCATTTGAAGTTGATCCTGATTCAGTCTATGATGTCACAAATTACAAAAGGTTCACGGGCGAGGTGGGCTCTTTTCCCCAGAGCCAAAGGACTGATGACGCATCCTCTCTTTGGCGTCAGAGCTGGGGTTAAGTGTCATGAGCAGAGCCGAAATGAAAGCAGAGGATGCCAAGAAGGCAGGCTGTCTGAGAGTGCACACCCCACTGATTATCAAAGACCTGACTTGTTACTAGCCTGATCGTTCTTTCTCAGTGTGTCCCAGAGAGAGAGAGAGAGAGAGAGAGAGAGTGAGAGAGAGAGAGAGAGAGAGTACGGGGGAAGCACAAGTGCCACATGCATAGGGTATTAATGAACTTGTCCATCAACGACTCGTAAGGCAGTGTTCTGTTCTCAAGTAGCATGTACTAGCTCAAAGAGTACACCTTTTACAATTCCAAGCACCAGCAAGAAGAAGCTGGAAGAAGCAGCAAGCATGTACCTCAGTACCTGGTGAAGTACTCGAGGTTCAGAATGGCGGCACTCTTACCGAGGACCCCCATCTTCTTGCAAAAAGATCCCAACTAAGTCTGAAAAGCTATTACCATCCAAACACAAGGAAAGTCACTTTTTAAACATTAAAAAACATTATATCCTTATTTCAAAATGTGGCACTTCATATCTAAGAGTCATAATAAATCCTCTTATAGCTTAAGTGTTAATTAATCGATTTTTAAATTCCGTAGCTATGGAATTTTCCACGTGAAATAACTATGCATGATTACAACTTCTGTAACAATCAGAAAACCGAAGAATACCAGTAAGTTTCCTGAAGGCGCCTCAGGATTAGGGCCGAAGCCAAGAATACACTAGAAATTCTTGGCCCTTGATCAGGTGCTCAGAACTTCCCAGGGCAAACAAAGTAAAACTGAACTCAGATGGCCAGAAACAATTCCTAATGGCTTTCAGAGATCAATACCCGACTAAGCAGAAGCACAAACCCTCTCCTCTTTCACTTGAAAGTGTCCGTATGAAGATGTAAATCTCAACACAGGGGAAAAAATTGTGAAGACACGTTTTAAAAAGGCCATATGCTACACCGAAATTATTTTAAGATGAAAATGCTCTACCAGTCATGTGGAACCAGCACTCCCGCTTACGTTGGGAAACTTCCCGAATGACAGAGCACTTGCATGTGTATTATCTGGTAGCTGGCAGGCAGCATTCTCATCTGTTTTTGCTAACAAAGGAACAGACTCACAGACAATGATACATCACTGGTTCAAGATCGCCTAGCTAGTACACAGTAGTGTCAGGACTTACATTGAGGTTTCTGCATTACATTTGCCATCCCTGCCCTCCTCTCTCAAGACTTCAGGTTAGCCTAACTTCCCCTGGTAGCACTGCTGGCCTGTTCCTCTCCTCCTTCCTGCACTGCCGGCAACACTGTTTCCAGAGCTCTCCTCGTCTCTCCATAGCCACCCCCAGCCCTTGGTCGTTCCCTTTTCTGACCTAACACTATCCAGCTTTTCAATGTAAGCATTCCTAACAGACAGTAAAGAGTTGATCCACGGATACCAGTGGAAGTGGAAACCAGATGTAGTTCATTTTTAAATATTTTATACTTCTAGCACTATACAAATATTCACCATCATTTAAATCGATTTGGTTCTTGATGTAGCATATTGATTATCTGAATCTCTTGGGTTCCTGCATTTGGAATAGTGAATAGCAAGGGATCTGTTCTTCCAAACAGGTGTATTTCAAAAAATGTACCCCAAACTACTTCATTCCCAAGTTCAAATCACAAGAATTCAGGTAGCAAGGCACACCTCTACTTTGAAAAGCAATTAAATTATTAACATTTAAAAAAATAAATGAATAAAAATAAAAACTTTTAGAAGAAAATGAAATTCAGTGTTTAAATTAAATACTGAATTTATAAGAACAAACTGTTATAAACCTTCAGAGAAGAACAACCTCTAAAGAAATCTGTATGTTCTCTGCATCATTACATAAGCTGAAAAACTTAAAAAATAAAAGACAAAAAGAGAAGAAGAAAATTTGAAAATAATCACTCTTTATTTCCCTCCCAGAGTGAGGCACCTCTCTTTATGGGATCTTTTTTAGATCCTTGGCATTCTTCAGAGGTAAAACTTTACCTCTGAAAACATGAAAAAGGTCAGGACCTTTTTTAGTGAAATAAAATTGGTCTTCAGCAGTCTACTGAAAATGATGGCAGCATGAAACAGTGTATCATGGCTGAAATGACTGTCAATTGGAATATAATGCCAATTTGGGGAGGTCCCAAGAAGCGGCACTTTTTCCTCCTGAATGTGGTGAGCGTGCAATTTCTGGCTGACAGGCGAGAACTAATCTGGAGTGGTGATGGCAGTGAAACACGTGTAAAATAGTTCACCTGTGAGACACCAGCACAAAATCCTAATCAGAAAACACAGGTTCTAGTTTTTTCCACCGACGACTAACCGTGATGTTGGCAAAGCCACCTCTCCAGGCCTCAGTTTTTTCAACTCTAAAATGAGGAGTTAGCTTTGATGATATCTAGGTCCATCTCAGCTCTAAAATGCTTGATTGTCTATTTTGAAAAATTTACCTGTGTTATATTTTTAGAACGTTTTGTAATAGTTATAAAAATAACACACGCTTAGTAGTTTAAAGAAATCTAGGTAGATAGAGATAAGTAAATAAGAACTACCATACAGAGATAACGGCTAACCCCCACACAAAAATACATGTGGTGTTGTATAACCTGCTTTCATTTCACACATCTTTAAACTTCTTGCTGTGGGGCTAAATGTTTTTCTATAACATTTTTTTAATGGGCAAGAGGAGAAGGCAGGCATCTCAGAAGTAGTTAGCAGTCACCCTAGAAAACACTCCCTGCCCATTCTGATACACCCCTAGGGCAGGGGTGGGGATGCAGCCCTCACCATTCTAGAACCATCCTGAGCAGAACCTTTGGTGGTGATAACTATTGTCTCCCCTAGGAGGAGCGTTAGGGCAGAAACAAGCCTAAGAGCACTGTGCCTCCAAAATCACTGTTAATGGTTACTCAGTTGGAATGTACCATCATTTACTAACTGATTCTCTTCACTCAATATTAAAACTATTTTCACTGTTGTAAACATCACAATGAACATCTGTGTAGCTCTATCATTGCACGTATCTGTAATGAAACCTCTGACACTTTTTCTCTACTAATTAGTAATAAAAATAATATTTTGGGTATCCTTGAGGGAGTCCTAAGCTGCACAGTCTGTCATTCTGTTTCAGTGAAATCCTATTAAACATGAGAATCTGTCATGAAAGGAAGGATGAGCCTCGATTAGGACACATGGTTACTTACCAGCATGCTTCAGCCAACTACCATAAAGACGCACTGTCCTTGAAGTAAGATCGCTGAAGGCCATTTTCCACTGGATTTACTGGCTCTTACAATAGGTTCTTCAGCAAAATAAAAAAAAAAGAAATGCATTATGATCTATGAATGCAAATAAAGCCAAGTTTCTAGTAATACAATATTAAAAATGCTAAAATTTTAATAGGAGTAACTGGCAAACCAACAAACTTTTACTGGGGGTAAATGCATTAGTGAACCACACTGAACCCTGATGGAGTTGCAAACATCTAAGATTTTTTTCATCACTGTAAAAACAACGCTTCCTCTGCTGAAAAAGACTAACATTCGATGTACAAGATACAAAAGGAATAAGTGATTATAAGAACTTTTATGGCAGCATCTTCCTGTTATGCAACAATGGAAATCAGGAATGGACTGTACCTTCCACGGAAATGCTGAAGTAAAAGCCCAGGAGAAGAAAGTCTAGAAGATACATAAACTTTCAGAGAAGCTACTCTGACCTAGACTTACAGCTGATCTTCAGGCACGAGGAGAAGGTCTTCTCTATGTAAGTTTTTACAATTTAAGAGGACTAGAGGTACGAAGAGGGAGGGAAAGAAGATTTACAAGAGCCAAGGGGAAGCTGCCTGTTTACCTGGACAGACAAGAAGAGTTGGAAAATGACCACTGTGGAAAAACCAGCTGTATCATACATTAAAATATACTTTAAAATAAATCTTCAATAATCAATACAGTATGACACTGGCTCATGAAGAGACAAACCAGTGAAATACAACAAAATAGCAAGAAACAGACTAAATACATTTGAGGATTCAGAACTGCATTCCATAAATTCTAAGATGTGCACTTTCCTCCATTTTAACATCTCTGAAATCAGTGCACACCTTACCGGTGGACGGTCCATTATAGAACGAGTAGTATATCTGATTGCAAGTATATCTGATTCTTATGGTGGGAAGACGAAAACGTTCTGGAGCTAGGTGGTGGAGACAGCTGCACAAGAATGCAAATGTACTTAACGCCCTTGAACTTTATTACTTACAAATGGGTAAAATGGTACATTTTACCTTATGATTTACTTCAATAAAAAAGAAATTTCTAGATCTACAATAGCAAAATTGAGCCTTCCTTCCAGCACCCCAAAATAAAGCCATGCTAACATTTCATACGCATGTGCACACACAAGCACATGGTATTACTGAAGGTGGCATCTCACACCAGTGGGCACTAAACTACTGTTATTGAACACGTGGTGTGGCACACCTGATAGCCACCTGAAAAAAAAAGCTGGATTCAAACATTTTACTACAAACAAAAATAAACACCAAGTAGGTAAAAAATTCAAATAGGAAAAACAGAACCATAAAAGTACTGGGTGACAATGTGGGACAACAAAACCTTGGAGTGGAAAAGGCCTTTGACTTGAGCTTATGTTCTCTTATTAGACATAAGACTTACAAATTTAATCATATGAGCTGCAAGAAGAAAAAAAGCCGAATGACAAATAGGAAAAAATATGTTCAATTTATATCACGGACAATTGCCATTCTTCCTAATATACAAAGAATTCCTAGAAATTGATAAGACCCCTAGGCCAAGAGGAAATGAACAAATTTCCATAGAAAAGGAAATACACATGGCTCTTAAAATATATAAAAAGTTGCTTAACTTTAATCATAGGAAGAAACCTATAATATTTTACTGAATTGGATGGGCCAAAGTCCAAACACTTTTATCAGATGGGCCCAAATCCAAAAATGTGTTAACTCTATAATAAACTGATACACTGCTGCTGGGAGTGCAAATTAGTACAACCCTTAGTGAGGGCAATTTAGCATTATCAGTAGAAGCTACAAGCTACAAATGCATATTTTTCAACCCAGCAATCCTACTTCTAGAAACTTATACATGTACTCTGGTACATGCGCATATGCAGAATGACATATATTAAAGGTTCTTCACTGCGTTCGTTAGTGAGAGATAAAGTCTGGAAACAAGCCAAATGTCTATTAAAACAGGACTGGTTAATAAATGCTAACACATCTAACACCTACGTCTAACCTACATCTAACATGAAACAGTATGCCATTGTAAAAAAGAATGAGGAAGCTGTCTATGTGCTGATAGGGAAAGGTATCCAAGATAAATCTTTATGTGAAAAAAAGCAAAGGAAGATACAAAATTTTTTAAATGACTACATTTTATATAGAAAAGAGGAAAGAAGAGTATAAATTTATATCTATTTACATTAGCATAAAAGGAATTCTGAAAAGACATCCATGAGAAAGAGAATGGGGTACAAACTGGGCTGAAAGGGTAAGAGGAGGACCTATTGTCTCGTTTTGATTCACAAAAATATATTATTACATATTCAAAAATAAAGAATTAAAATATTTTAAAGGAAAAAATAAAAGACTAAAATTAGTCGCCCCTCTGCTGGGACAATTCTTACTTAAATACCCATGTAAAAAAGTGCATATACACAAAAGAGGAACTGTTATCTCAATTCCTCAAGGGTCTGCCCGCTCCAGAACCTCTCTCCAGGTCCAGGAAGGCATCTCGGCAGGCTCTCTGCTTTGGGACATCCTGTATCCCCAAGCTGAGCTCACGCTCAAGATGTGGCGATGCCAGGGTCTCGCCAGAGTCAGCTTGGACTCTTGTTTCCCTATAGATGTTACTACAGGGAAGGTGTGATGCGGGGTTAGGCGCAGGGGCTGTGAGGTCACTAAGACCTGGGTTTGAATCCCACCATTTAATAGCTGTGTGACCCATGGCAAAATGAAAGCTCAATTTCCTACTCTGTAAAACAGGAATTCTCTAACTTACCAAGATAAAATACACTCACGCACAGAGTTGTTTTGAGAACTATGTATTTGTAAAGTTTAGAGCACAGAATCTGATAAAGAATGAAGATTCAAAGTCAGACATTATCATTTTGTAGAGACAGGTTGTACCAATTTAATTGGAAAGCATCTGGCCAAACTCATTACCTTGTACAGTTGATTGGCAGTTTATGGAACCGATCTAGAGAAAATTGTACTACTTTCATTTTAGAAGCCTGTATGTATGTCACTGATTATACATCATTCTTTCCTTGATGCTTTCCAATTGTCTTAAAGTGACTGTTTCCTCCCCCTCAACCACTGAGATGACAGACCTCAAGCCATTATTTTCATAATTAAACTGCCAAAATAATGCTGTTTAAATTATTCACAATCAGACTGAAAGATTCTAAATCTATATGGCATGTGGTTGGGTTACATTTCAAAGTATTATTCTGTTTTCTGTGCAATTCCTACCTCCTCTTTTTTTCACTCATTCTACCATTTTCCTCTCCCTGGCCCTTACTGAAGCACAGAGACTCGAAGGAAGCAGTCTAACGCAGGTGAGAAATATCCATGGGCAGTAAACACAGCGGTCCCTCTAACCCCAAAGATTTGACAAGACTGAGATGGAGGAAGAGAAAAAGGTAGTCAGAGAAGCAACTCATGCTGCACAGGATGGAGTGGCGGAAACGGGCACCCTCCAACCAGAAGAGGACTGGAGGGGTAGGGGAGGGGTCCATTAACCCAAGCATTCCAGAGCAGAGACTCTCATTAACCCTTTGCTTGTAATAACCTGCCATCCGATAGTCCTTAACACTTGTGGGCCTACCAGGAAAGAAGGAATGGCCATAATTGTGTAATGTTGGGGCATAAAATGAAAACCTGATCCATTCGAAACCAAATGCAAACTTCTGAGAATTTCCTTATAAGCTGGGACAATGATGGACTAAATGTCAACACTACATTGTAGGGATTGTCTAAAAAATTAATAACTGAATTTGGGACAACCTGGGTTGTCCTGCCAATATAGTATTACCCCTGGACAAGAGCCAGGCATGCCCCCACCAACTCTCTACCATGATTATATATGGACACTTGACTGCTAGACAATGATACATAGAGATGGGAAGAAACCTATTCTATGTGGTCAAGATATAGAGCTATCTTCTAGCTGACAGCAGCACTGGGACCATAACAACCTATTTAAAATACTCAGTGGCACACAGTTTAGGGCTGGAGATGCCAGAAATATCAGGTCTCTCATGTATGTGAAGCAGAGACTTAAAATTCAAAATCAGTAAACAAGACACTCCCATTAAGGGTGGAAGAGGCAAGGGAGGAGCTGCAGAGGGAGAGAAAGAAGCTCCCGGTTAGAGCTGGTCTGCCTCAAAAACAACGTGGCCGGGTTAGCGTGAGCAGGAGCTCGCTGACGGGGGAGTGAGCCAAGTTCCCCAGCTTTTGCAACTGACTCATGAATTTTGCTCCTTATTCTTGACAGT
This sequence comes from Carollia perspicillata, assembly GCA_004027735.1. Taxonomy (NCBI): domain Eukaryota; kingdom Metazoa; phylum Chordata; class Mammalia; order Chiroptera; family Phyllostomidae; genus Carollia; species Carollia perspicillata. Next base: position 34,720 of record PVKM010003028.1, read on the forward strand.
ATCACATGGCGACTGGGTCATTTGGTAAAGAAGAGACTTAATCTGCCCAGAATAGCTTCTTGGGCCTACATTAAAGATGTCAAGTTCAAATGTGAGAAATGCTTGCTGCCTGTAGGAGAAGGCCCTTTCCACAAGACGGCTCTTACCTGGAGACAATTCAAAGCCACAAGCTGAGGTCAGTACAATGTAGACACTAACACGAGGACACAGAGAGTGTGCTTCAGGTACCTGATCTCTTCATCTCTTTTGCTCCAATTTATTTTAACAGTAATCACAGGCAGAACTCATCTGAGAGGACTTCTTGCTGGAATTCACTTAGACGGGGATGAGACCTTGGGGTCACCCGCAGTACGAAGTACCCAGCAGAAGTACTAAAGTCTAAAACCACCACCAAGCATTTCTAGGTGGACCCTCACATGTAGATTTCTCCAAACCCTGCAAACCGTGTGGGGGACACTCTCTTGAGGGAACGCAGTGGTACAGCCAGCACGTGGCTTTCCGAGGGCATGTCTGTCTGGGGTCCAGACACAGGGCCACATCGTTTCCCCTTTCTGTTTCGATGTTTGCGAGGTTCTGGGCTCTACCCATTATTGATTTCTGCTTTGGAAATCAGACATCGGGGCAAACCTTCAAGAACAGATCTGGCTAGCCACAGATGATACTTGGGGATACATAAACCCGAATGAGCTACAGGAAGGCACGAGCATAGGGACATCTGTGATGGAACTGGGGGAATTTTCTGTTGAAAAAGCAATTCTAGCCTCATATTTTAGGTTGTGGTTTGAAACTTTACCTTTTTTCAAAGTAAGGGAGAAGAAGGAGACAGGAAAATCAGGCTATTCCACAAAAATAACAATTGCTCATCGGAGAACTGATAGGTGAAACAGACCTTCAAAAGCAGATGGTTTGGCAAGGAGAGTAGGGCCAGCTCAGAGAGCAACAGGAAAAGGCAGCGCACCTGACTCATTAGAAAGGGACAGGGGAGCTCAGCACTGAGTCAGAGCAGGTGACAGGCACTCAGCCTGCCTGACGGTGAAAGGACTTCCCAGGTGACGGTATCACAGACAGCCTCTCTCTGGGTTATGATTCCGGAAAACCAGAGTTCAGACGGAGTCTCTGCTCCTGCCGTCTTGGGGAAGAAAAACTCTGAGATAAATACAATCCTTACTAAGAATTCAAAGATTGCTGGGGAAACTTCCACCTCGCTATTAATCCATGCATTTCCTGTGTACTCCTGTGCCTGGAGGTTTTCTCACTGGAACCGGTTGTCCCCTGCCACCCCACACCCTCTGTAGTTAAACAGAAACAGCCCCAAAGAGGTTATGAATTTGAGCACTGGGCAGAAAGATCTGCATACTTGCATTTGTTGTGTGCCATTGATTTAGGAAGACTGAGACTGGGGAAAGGGCATCAGAAACTTTTAAGTGTATTCAATTGTGAAAAATAACTATAAAGTAATTATTTGTTTGTTTAAAACAGCATTTCTCAACCTCGGCTGTATTGACATTTTGGGCCAGACAATTCACGGTTCTGAGGAGCTGTCCTGAGTGTTGAAGGGTGTTTAGCACTGACCCTGGCCTCGACCCACTGGACGCCAGGAACACCCCCTCCCCGGGTGAGACAACCAAAGAGCTTTCTAGAAATTGGCAAAAGTCCCGGTGGGAGGTGGGCAAAGTCATTCCCAGTTGAGAACCACTGGTTTAAAGTAAACTACCAACATTTATTTGTCCAAATCAGAGTAGTTTCCCTCACAGTAATTACTTTGGCAATTATGGTAGTCCCCCGTTATCCATGGGGCTTATGTTCCGAGACCCCCAGTGGATGCCTAAAACCACAGACAGCACCAAACCCTGTATGTACTATGCTTTTTCCTATACATACATACCTATGACAAAGTTTAATTTAGAAATCGTGTACAGTAAGCAATTAACAACAACTGATAATAAAATAGAACACATAAGAGTACACTGAAATAAAAGCTGTGTGAATGTGGTCTCTCTCTCTCCCAAAATCTCCACCTGCACCGCACTCGCCCTTCTTCCTGCGATGCTCTGAGCTGACACAGTGCCTGTGTGGAGAGATGACATGATGAGCAGACGCTGCACGAAAGGACCTAGTGGCAGGTGGGACTGCAAGACAGTATGAAATTTCATAATGCTGCTCAGGACAGTGTGGGACTCAAAATTTATGAATTGTTTATTCCTGGAATTTTCCATTTACTACTTCCAGACTGTGGTTGACAGCAGGTAACTGAAACCACTGAAAGCAAAACTGAGACTAAGGGGGGGATACTGTATACATTTATTTCAGTGGTGCTGTTGTTCAAAACACTTTTTGAGCTTTTCTTTACCGATCAATTTCAGAGATTTTTAAAATTTCATTAAATGGCTTCAAGGGAGAAAAAAAGACTTTTGTCTACTGCTTCTAAAAACCAAACTCATAACTAATCACAAGAATGGTTTTGGAGGTAAATGGACTGAGGTAAGCTACATCTTGATAAGTGGGATTGGGAATGAGAGGAGTGAAAGTGGGTTTAATGATAATTTACTACTAACATTTTCAACTTACGGTTAGCCAAATGAGGACAATTCCAATGGAACAAACCCAGAAATGTTTAGGGCTGTAGCAATATTAGTGGAATAAATGTACAGTTGCCAGAGGTAACTGGAAAACTCTCATTTAACATACAACATATTAGTTTAAATCCTTTTATCTTTATCATTATATATTCCAATTAAAAGCCAGTGAATATAAAATGTGAAATAGACTCAGTGAAAATTTATTTCAAATGACACATTTTTCAATTTTGTTAATTACTCTGTGTTCATGTTCCAGCATTTTAACCATGTTTTCCTTTGGTTCAGTGTCTGTTTCAAAACTGGAGAGGACGAGCAGTTAAGGAATACGGAGAAAACGGACCTAATGTTCCTTGTTCTTGGAGTAGAGTTGGGGGAGGGTCACCCTAAGATTTGAGCTCTCAAAGCTGCATACCGCCTGACAGTATGACAGTCTTACCTAGATGGCAGTCACACTCATACAGTCACACACTCACACACTGCAGGAGCAAACATATAGGTTCATTATAACTGCCATACAGGATTTTGCGTGTTATCTTAAGGTTTCTCGCGCGCGCGCGCGTGTGTGTGTGTGTGTGTGTACACACATGTGTGTGTTTCTCCCTGGGATTTCTTTTCTCCCCCCTTTCACATGCATACTCTTGCCATTTCTATTTCATAGCTAGGTTGTGCAAACTGCCTTGCGAATGAAATAGACAGCAGAAGGCAGAGAAACAGAAAGTTTTATCCTAGCTTTTGAGTTACAAAGCTTAGGCACTTAGCCATACCGAAGACCTCAAGAACATAGACCAGAGACTCATGAGGAAACACTGAGGTTTCCATGCCTCCCAGCACAGAAGAGCACACTTTAGGCTTTAGGGTTGGTTGTCAGAGGGAAGCAACTAGTGCAGACCTCAGAGAAGAGGGCAACAGCCCTGGCGAGGAGACCAGAAGGATTACGGGAACAGAGAGCAGAAGAGGTCAGGCTCTGGTGCTTGGGTAGAGCTGAACAGGTGGCTGATGGGGCCTTGGCAGCCACAGAGAATTTCTCTTTCTCCATTGTGAAGCAAAAGCAGCACAGACTTCTAAGTACCTCCACAGACAAGGAAGTATTGCAGGAGAGCTACAGAAAATAGAGTCCTGCAGCCAGCGACAACACAGACCCACACGGACAAGTGGTCAGAAACCTGATGGGACCCTCAGAGGATGGCAGTGTTGACAGAGGACTAAACGGACTCCTCTCCCAACTAAGTTTTTTCTAAATTGCTGAGAGTATTTAGAGTCCACTGAAATAAGTTCCTGCCACCTCAAAAAGTAAAGAAACCTATATTAAATATTAAGCTGTAAAGCTACAAAGAAATTTTGTTTTTACATGGCTGACTTTGTAAGATAAGGTTTGACACCCTTTACTTTACATATGGGATCAGGTCAGTACAATTTTTCTGTCTTCTGTGTCCCTTATAACAGTGGTTGCCAGACTTGGGGAGAGATTTGGATGTAATTAATATGTTTGGGGAGAGTCTGATGTGGGCCAGGTTTAGGAATCTCTTCTTGATAATGCATAAACCATTCTTGGACATGACAACACCCACACTATCAGGATAGGCAGAAAAATTGTGACAAAAGATTCAGTTAATGAATGTCACCTGGACATGATAAGGCAACTGGGTCAAGAAGAGCAGGAACAGGAACAGGAACGGGAGGTGCAATCAACATTAGAAAAGATGTCCCTGATGATTCAACACAACTCACAAGAGGTGTGAAATCTGGGAGCAGATCTTTGAGTCGGCATGTACACCCAGGAAACTATAACTTCCTATCTGGAGGATGAAATAAGCTTGAAGTCCTCAAGCATCTGTAAAAGAGAAAAATTGCTGCTGCACCTTAGGTCTTAGTAAATTAGAGGAAACTAGAATATAAGTCTTGTGTTCTAGGCAAACAAAATTATCAACACAAATATCATCAAATAAAGATACCAAACACCTAACTTTCTGTTTTTCAAGTGGGAATGTTATTTATCAGGGAAGATGTTTTCATCTGTATCACAACACTCAACTCAAAATGGCATCAGCAGTAAGGAGCAGCATTATTTCACAGAAAAAGTAGTTGAAACGTAGGTAGATTTTTCTAAGTTTGTTAATATCTGTTTTGATATAAGATGGTGCCAATCATTTCAAAATGTCACATTTTCATACACCTTCATCTAGAACACTGAAATGGTCTTGTGTCTTCTTTTAGGCGCTCCAAAACCTTCCCTGGTGCTTCCCGGAAGCCCTTCAAATTCCCCTCCCAGAATGTGTCACATGCCAAGATCTACACCAAGCACAGAAAAAGAATTGGGACCACACAGCTTCTTTAGGGTAGCCAGTACTGTGTTTACTACCAGTTCTCCTTGGTCACATGGGGAAGCACATGGCCTCAGGGAGGAAGGAGTAGCCTGGAACAAGGGAGAAAAGTCATTACCCCGCGTGAGAGAAAGGAAGTTATCTCCGAGAACCAATGCCTGCTGTAACTGTGACTTAAAGACATTACTCTGCAGTGATAGTTCAAATAGGAAATGAAGCTCAGGCAGAGTCCACCCATCTAAGTGCACGCTGCTCATCCCGGTGATAAGGGCACAGAATAAACTAATCTTAATATTTTTTAAACAAAATGTGGTCAGTGAATTAAACATGCTGTGCAGCACCACATAAGACCTTCTAGTGACTTTTACATATCTGCTGTTTAGAATTATCTTATACCACAGTCTCTTTGATGATATAGATAATACACAATAAACGCATAAACACAGACAGCGTAGGGTTGAAATCTCACGTGTAATTGTTGCTATACCACTTCCATGAACTTATGTGGTTCTGACCGGTATACGGCTGGCTTAAATACAATGGATGTCTCCCACCCCCAACAACAATGACATCATAGTACACATCAAACCCCTCTCTGTAGGAATAAACTCCAGCTTGCCCTTCAATCGACTTTAAGAGTTGTAACTTCCATGTCAAGCAGGACCTCAAAACAAATGTCTTTATCATCTTCTCCAGTCCTTACCATTATTTCATCTTAATTTTCACTTCTTCACTTTCCTTTAATACAGGGACCTATTAAAATTAAGTACCTGTAGAAAATATAAAACTATATGTGCATGAGCCTCCACGCTAGTCCAGATTACATTTCTATTTGGTTTGAGCTCTGCAGCACAATCACAACTCATGAATTTGAGCAGAGGTAACAAACTTTAGATCAGATGCTCATTTAACAACCTCAACATGTTAATATGACAACTTGCTACAGATGGAGTCCTAGAAACCAATGATACTAGGAACAGTCCCCACTAGGAAATACAATTCATGGTGAATATTCAGCAAAATGCTACCTATGCTATTTATTGTGCTTAATGTTACTTATGAAGACAGCAGACCTCCCAGGCTAAGTGGGTCGATCAATGCGCTTGTCGAGTCTCTGGTCCCCAAACAGTACTCTATAATTAGAGAGATGGGGCAAACTTAGAGAAGAGTCAGAGAACTTTCAGGGCAAATAAAGGACCTGCTCAAATCACCAGCAGATATAAAGCAGTGCTAGGTAGTAAAGGATAGTAAGATAGAGATGGAACGATGCCCTCAGGCAGCTTCAGCACGAGGAAAAATTCTAAAAAATTCGATGCCTAAGTCTGAGAAGAGAAAAGCATCTGGAAAACTGTCCAGATTAGATGCCTCTGGGAAATACAACGTTATACAAGTATATGTATGGCCCACCAGACTCACTGACTACAGTGACCACTGGAACCAGTGGGACTTGTGTTTCTGTAAGAAGTGATAAGTACCTCACGGGCAGTTTAACTCCTATTTGTCATCTGTGTCCCTGAGTAAAAGAGATGCTCAATAAAAATCTGCTGAATGAATTTTAAAATGTAAAATCAGAAGAAAAAGGCAGGGCAGGAACAAACATCCCCCATCTCTCAGGCCTTCTTCTCTACTTTTGTTCAAGTGAATGTAATACTCCTCTCATTTACTTTCTCTTCAAACACAAAGTATTTTCTGAGCATCTGCTATTACGCAAGTAAGTGCTGAGCAGTCCACAATATTATTTTTAAAATATGGTCCCTGAATTCAAACAACTTTCGATTTGGCAGGAAAAATAAATACCTGCCCAACAGATATCTAAAATGTAAAGCAGAATGCGAGGTCACACAAATGGTCCACACAGAACCCTACAGCCTCTCGAAATGAAGATTCACATCTGGCATGTGACCCGGAAGAAAGGCATAATAAAGGAGAGGATACGTGAGCTGAGCTTTGAGAATAAGGTTTCAGTCGGCAAAAATAAGTGCACCTGGAAAAGGAGAGAGGCATACATCACAGGCAGGGGGACCTCCAGGGGAAATTCATTCATTTGTCTATTCAATGAATATTCTTAAGTATCTGTTAGGTGCTAACCACTGTTTTAGGTGCCAGTGAAATCGTAGAAAACAAAACAAAAACCTTGACTCCATGAAATTAGAGAGAAGCTCCCGGTGTGTTTCCAGAGTGTTTGTTAGTCCATTTTGGTAATGTACAGAGAAGAACAGAAAGATCAAGATAAGAAGGGTGGATTCCAGAGATAGTATTTGATTATGGAGGAATCAAAAGCCAAGCTAAAGAATTTTTTGGACTTAGTTCTTGACATTGAAGAATCAATACAGGTTTCTCAAGCAGGGACTGTCTTAATCAAAATGGTGTTTGGAAAGATTAACTGGGTGATAGACTCCAGGGCTGGGTGACTGAGGGTGTGGTGTGGAAGCAGGGAGAACAATTACACGCTATTGCGTCCTGTTGGGAAGCATCTAATATAAGTATCACTTCCTTTGAGATGTCACCCCTGATTCAATCAGATCAGTGAGTATCAGGTGTCCCACTAAGGTGTTCTCATAGCAATTTATCTCATCTATGAGAGCACTTATTGCATAGCGCTGCAAATGCCTGTTTACTAATTGTTACCTTTCCACTCATCAAGAGCGAAGAGCCCAAGCTTTGTTGTCTTTGTGGTCCCAATGCTAGACTAGTGCCTGGCACACAGCAGAAAATATTTATGGTATGAGTGAATGAGCAAATGTTATGGGTTGAATTCTGTCCTTTTAGAATCACTATGTTGAAGCCCTAACCCCCAGGGCCTCAGAATGTGACCGTATTTGGAGAAAGGGTCTTTACAGAGGTGATCAAGTTAAAATGGAGTCATTGGGCTGGGCCCTAGTCCAATATGATTAGTGTCCTTTGTAAAAGGGAAAATTTGGAGCCAGACATGCAGAGAAAAAGGCACAATAAGAACAGGAAGACCACCATCTACAAACCAAGGAGAAAGGCCTGGAACAGATCCTCCTCTCACAGCCATTAGAAGGACGCAATCCTGTCGACCTCTTGTTTTTGAATTTCTAGCCTACAGAACTGTGAGATAATAAACTTCTGTTTTTTAAACCATGCAGTTTGTGGTACTTTGTGCCAGTACACGGCAAAGTAAAACCACAAGTGAAAATGTTCATCTGACTTGAAGTAACATCCAGAATTAGAGCTCAGGATTAAGGTCGTCATTAACCGTAAATAACAAGAGGTGATACTATGAGAGCAGTATAAACACACGTGATGAATGATACAGGAGGAAACACCCATGCTTAGGAAACAGAAAGAGAAGCCAGGGACAAATGTAAAGCAGCAACAGAAAGCTCAGATTAAAGCTGCCCGGGAGAATCTCCCTCCGAAGACTAAGAAAAGTTAAATAAGCAGTCAAAAAATACCCTCAAAATTTCTCAGAAGCCACCAAATAAGGAAGGGCCACAGACAGAGGTTCAGAAGTTCAGAAAAGCTGTACGGCCCAGAAAAGGCCCTGGAGCAGCGTGGCATCATCAGTAACGTGGCAAGCTCCTCGCCCCGCATGGCCTATTCCCTAGCTATATGGTTGACGCAGAAGAACCTGAGAATTCTGACAAGTTCCCCCAAATGTGAAGAGAAGCAATAATCTCTTCTTTCCCTTCTCTAGCGAGGGAATGAACCAACAGGACAGACTCGGATGGTGGAGGCTCTACACTAAACTGGTGAACAAATAAAGATGCCTTAAAGGTGTCCCTTGGGAAGGGGATACACCTTTGAGATGCAGTGAATCTTGGCATATTTAACAACACTTGAGAATACAGCACAAGTACAACCCTCCTTAGCTGAATTCTTCTTTCTTTCATTCTCTGTGTCACAGGGTACAGAAAACAACACGTACAATCTGAAATAAATCCTCAGCCCTCAAACTTCAGCTCAGGCTGGAAAACAAACTGGGCTTAAAAGCACCATTGGAGGGGATGACAAGGCACCCAAAATACATCAGAGCACACTGATGGCCTGAGCAGAGGTGCCAAGTACTCAGAAAATGGGGGAAAAGTGACTGAAATTTTTCACAAATAGATTATGAAAAAAGTAAAGTGAGAACACGTAGTAAGCAAAGAACTCAAAAAAGAAAAAAAGGTAAAATAACAAAAGGAAATTCTCCCCAAGTGCTTTGAGTTTAAAACATGAATTCATAAAATGATAAAACAAAAAATGAAATGGAACTGGAAAATGTAGAACCAAGGAAACAAATTGAGGACCAAAGCATTATTTTAGCATTAATACATAAATAAGACAAAGCCAGAAACAGAAAAGCTGTAGCTAAACAGTTTATTTCTGATATAGAAGGGAGGCTGAAATATCAGATGAAAATGACAAAGGGTAAAAGAATAGAGAAAAGCCATTAGGGCAAAGATGGCCAACTATTGGGATAACTGTTTTTTTTGTTTTTAACTCATTTTAGAGAGAAAGGAAGGGGGAGAGAGAAAGAAACATCTATCAGTTGCCTTTCACATACACCCTGACTGGGGATCGAACCCACATTCTAGGTATGTGCCCTGACTGGAAATCAAACCCACAATCTTTTGATATATAAGACAATACTTTAATAACCTGAGCCACCTGGCCAGAACAGAATAACTGCTATTTTTAGACTACAAAATTCAACAAAAGAAAAGCTATTAATATTCAAATATTAAAATTTACTACTGACTTTGCAGATACACTGAAAACTAGATTGCAAGAAAATTTAATGTAAAACAATCAATATCAAGGCAAATTCTGGTTAAATTGATGGTCTAAAAATTTTTTTAAATGTTCGTATATGCAGAAAAAGCAATTAAAGATATCAAAGATCTAAATAAATGGAAAGTTATAAGATGTTAATGGATGAAAGGCTCAATATTGTTAAGATACCAATGCTCCTCAAATCAACACAATTCCAATCAAAATCCCAAACACTTAGGATGTGACACAGTAATATCACTCCTTTGGGAACGACCCAAGAAAAACAACTACTTATGTTCACACAAAAACCTGTATATAAATGTTTATAGTTAATTATTCATGATCACCCCAAACTGTAAGCAATCCAAATGTTCCCCTACTGATAAATGCACTGTTTTATGAGAACAAGATGATTTTTTTCCCTAAAAAAATAATGTTAAGAGACTGGCAAAATGTTGAGAATTTTTTAGGATGGGTGATGGTACATGGCTATTAAGAATTACATATCTCTACTTTTGTGTTCTGAAAATTCCATTTTAAACTGTTAAAAAAAAAGACAGAGGATGGCTAACAATTAATGTCGGTAGTGTGAAAGGAGCTAGTGAGTGAATGAGGACAAAGAACAGACTACTGGACTCTGAAACTAGAAAGTAACTGCACAACTCAGTGGTAGAAACCAAATAAACCTAGGCCTCTGAGAGTTGAGGAGGGATTGAAAGTAGTTAGTATAGTTAGTATTACATTAAATATTTACAACGATTTTTTAAAAAGTAGATAGTGTAGATATACATAAATTTTATCTTCAAGGGAGGTTTGCGCTGGAGGGATCCTAAGCGTTGAACCAGCTATGAGGACTGATGCTCTGAAGGATTTTCCAGGAAAGAGTTGGACCCAACACTCAACTCAAATGACTTCCGGGATCTTCTATGTTGTCTGTTACTCAAGATACTTCATAGGAAAAAAGGAAAAACAAGATGGTACGGTGAAAGATTTATCTCAAAGATGAAAACATCCAAACCTCTCTTGGGCCCTTGCTTCCAAGATGGCCAAGGAAAGAAGGAACAACGTCGTGCCGAAAAAGGCCGTGGCGTGTGTAGCCTATCTACTGCACCACCTGCGCCGGATCTGTGCCCAAGGACAAGGCCATAGAGGAGTCTGCTATTTGAAACACAGAGGCTGCAGTCTACGGCCATACCACCCTGGACGCGCCCGATCTCGTCTGAAACATAGAGGCTGCAGCCATCAGGGACATTTCCGAAGCGAGTGTCTTCATCTCCTATGTGCTTCCCAGGCTGTGTGTGAAACTACATTACCGTGTGAGTTGAGTGTGCCACTCACAGCGAGGTAATCAGGAATCGTTCTAGTGAAGCCGGGAAGAACCGAACACCCCCATACTGATTGAGACCTACAGGTGCCCACAACTTCCACCAAATCCCATGTAAAGAGCTAAGTCCTTAAGGACTGAAGAAGAGTTCTCTGGAAAAAATAAAATGGAAATTATACTTTAAAAAAAGGTGAAAACATCCTGAATATATGTATGGGACAAGGAAAAATTGGTAGTGAAGAAGAGGTTAAAATTGTGCATGTGTGCATTTGCCTAAGATGAGGACTCTGGCTTCACAGGAAGTCAGAACAAAGCAGGAAAACAATGAAACTATAGCCTCAAGTAAAGATCCCTGGGCCACAATTGCAAGGAAGGCAGGCACAGAAAGTCTCTATTTCAACACCTATAACTCAACCTGGGGTTTCTAAAGTGCAATTACATTTTAGTTGTTTGGGAATTTAAAGTATTCCATTGAAACAAAGTATAATGGGCATTTAGTTTTCCAGACAAGCCACAAACACTGACTCAGCTCACAGTGTGAGTAAATAATGGTTTTAACTGGAGTTCTGGCTCTAAGGAATAGGAAGGTGTTCAGCACAGCAGAGAGAAAGAGCACACTTTTCCTAGGGCCTTGAGACAAACCTCAGTATACCCAGAGATCTCATTCTGCCCCACATCCTTGAATACAGCTACCTACCAAGACGAAATCCCACCAAAAATGTCCTGAGTGCATAATTACCTAATCCCTCAAACATCAAATAAAAAAGTGAAATTATTAAATTTCAGCTCATGTTGTCCAGATACTAGAAAGAAAACAATTTCATTATTATTTAGGATGGGAGAGTAATTCTTACATTTTAATGTACATTCCACTTTCTTGAGCTATTTGGTGGAGGGCCACATTTCCAGGGCCTCCCCAGGAGGCAATGTCATTCCCATAGGTGGTCCTTCAACTACAATTAGGGAAGAACACGGAGCTACAATCTTCTGGTTTTGTTTAAAGATAATGCTTGTTAACACAAATAAATTCTTGAGTGTTTTATGTACTTAAGAAAATAAAATAAAGCATTTCTTACAGTCTGAAGGAAAATGTTCTGGAGCACGAGAACTACAGAAGCAGGTCAGCCCAGCCTGGGCAGTTCCCATAGGGTCCTCTCCTGGCTACATGTTAATACTTCACACTCACCTTCATTTCATATTCGTGGGTGAAAACACTGACAGTAGAATCACATACTGAAGGGTAAGGGCGAAAGTGAGTTCATTCATTCATTGGAGGCTTTTTACACATAAGGGTTTTCTAATCCCACTGCTTGGCTATTGTCTATGGTTTATCTAAATTTCTGCATAGAGATTTAATGGAGAATTCGTGAGGTAGAAATACCGTTCTCTCCGAAACTGGTAATAGCTTATTCCACTACCTTATATTTCTATGCAGCTGAATCAATTTCCGAATTACACAAACCACGTGCAATCCTACAGCATAGTATGTCACCAGTGCTGACAGTCTGCTCTTGGGCACTGGGACAACCACGTCGGCTTATCATGGCTGGCATCCATCCTGACTGGCTGGATATCCATGCCACACAGGTTGTTAATAATTGCATTTCTCACTCCAGTTTGTAGTTCTATATTTTGACAGTCATCATTCTGCATTTTATTTTAGTTGTAGACATGTCTTGTGTCACTTAAATTCTGTAAGTTCTGGTAAGGTAGGGTGGAAAAACTGCCATATACAAATTTATATCTTATACAGAGCTAACCCGGGGCAGGTGAGACTAGAAATAAATGTCATGGTATCAACAATCAACAAAGAAAATTATGGTAGCTGATGATCAAATTTTGCTGCACTGCTAGCAGAAAGGCCCAAATTTCATAACCTCAAATTTAAGTTAGACACATAAACGAATAAGACATTCACCTTTAAATAACTCATGTGGCAAGGTCAACTTCTCAGCTTTTTATTATTTATTCATAGTCTATTTGTGCTCTTGACTTATACTGAGAAGCTGTACTTGAACTTTTCAAAAGATTTTCTTTTTTTAATTTTAAAAATATTTTATTTATTTATCTTTAGAGGGGAAGGGACGGAGAGAAGGAGAGAAATATCAATGTATGGTTGCCTCTCATGTGTCCCCTGCTGGGAACTGGCCTGCAACCCAGGCATGTGCCCTGACTGGGAACTGAACCGCAATCGTTTGGCTTGCAGGCCCGTGCTCAATCCACTGAGCTACACCAGCCAGGGCCAAAAGGTTTTCTTTAATGGGATTTGGTTCTGAAAAACTTGAAGAATGTGTTTTCATTAAGGTCAGTTGCACTTTTTTTTAAACTCTAGGACTAAGATTAGTTGCTTTTTATTCATTTGAATTATTACCATTTAACCAAATCTTCATGGTTTAAAGGAAGACATAATACATTTAAATTAGAGTATGTGTGTGTGTCTATTATATACAGTAAGTATAGAGAGAGTGTATATATATACATCTATATATATATATATATATAGAGAGAGAGTATATATATACATCGAGGTCTGTGTGGGAAAAGTCCAGTCATTGTTAATATAAAGAGAACAGTTTGTGTGACATCAATGTAACCTAGCAGCAAAGGAGAGAGGACTGGAATGTGCATGTGTGAACAATGATGACTTCACTATACTAGTCAGTGGGGGTGGTAGACACTGTTGAGTCTACCTTGTATATGGTCTGTCCAGAAGGTATCCAGCCATGTAATACGAAAAATAGAGACATTGAAAAGATACAAAATAAAAGAAACATTGTATACAGGACAATGATGCCTCAGTCCCCTTCAAAGTAGGCACATTGGGATGTCACACAGTTCTCCCAATCTCCATCTGCTGCCCCACTATATTATCCTGAATCTCACCAATGGTCTGAAATCTCTTCCTTTTCAAAGGTGATTTTAGTTTTGGGAAAAGCCAGAAGCCACCGGGCACGAATCTGGGCTGTACGGGGACTGAGTCACCTGGCTGATTTGATGTTTCACCAAAAAGTCTGCATGAGATGTGATGCAGGAGTATTGTTGTGATGAAACTGCCAATCACCAGCTGCCCATACCTGCAGCCTTCTGAATCATCTTAACAGTTTGCATGGAGAAATGTTCAAGCTTAATACAAAATTTGATGCAGATTCGCCGCTCTGCTAGCTCAGTCATTTTGAATGTGATGGCTACACAGTACACATGCTCACTCAATGGCATCTACCACCTTCACTGACTAGTACAGTGAAGGTGTCATTGTTCACACAGGTGCATTCCAGTCCACTCTCCTTGGCTGCCAGGTTATATTGATGTCGCACAAACCATTTTCATTATATTAACAATGGTTGGACTTCTTCCAGACAGAATTTGTATGTTTAATATCATGTAGAGTATATAAGATAGTATAGTTAGATTAACACATAGTATAAAAGATAGCAAAGTTAAATTAAGCATTCTAAGTTAAGTTTCTCTTTACTGACTTAAGAATTTTTAGTTCATTTAACCTGGTTCCTGGTTAAGTAGCAGAACTAATTAGAGTTTTCTCACTTTCTCATTATACTTTGTTAGAAAGGCAAATAATGATATAACAAGAATAAAGATCAGAAACTGAGAAACCGGGACCTAGATAAGTTACTCAAAGGCAACCTTTGTCTTCATATGAGCTTTACATCCCAAGCCAGATTCAACTTTAAATTTTACTTGCCCCAGTACAGAAAGTACCAAAATTTAGTACTGCTCCAGATGGGCTTGACCAGAAACACACTTCTTGCTATTGCTAATATAAATTCTTGGAAATTTGGTGTGTTTTTCCTTTTGGATAGTAAATAGAAAGATGCAGTATGGTAAAGTCTGATAAATTTAAAATTAGTCAAACTGCATGTAAAAATGTTTCCTTACCCTTTCTACTATATTACTAATCTGACCAAACACAAAATATATACAAATAGTATATATCTAAAATTTTAAGTGAAATACAGTCTATGAAAAAAAATTGGCATAAATAAGTTCCAAAATTTTCAGAGTAAATAAAGCCATATAATATCTTTTCAGAATAGCTTTCAAGAGACACTTATCACCTATGAAGTCCCAAATATCTGACAGCCACATAACTATCACACTACCTTTTTGTCATCTGGAACTTCTTTTTGATAGAGTTCAGTATATTAGGTGACTGATGATTAGGTAAAAATGTAGCCCTGTGTCAATAATAAAAAGAAATAAAGAAAAAGGAGCCCTATGACTAAATCAAATCACTTAAACTACAAAGGATTTCGCCTTTACTTTTACTTTTTTCCTGACCTAAGAAAGATGCAGTATGTATTGAATATCTTCCAATCTGTCATCTGAGCTGTGGAGTTTGTGATTCCTCCAAATAGAACTTAGGAATATAACCTTAAAAAAAAACAGATTTTATTTATTTATTTTTAGCAAGAGGGGAAGGGAGGGAGAAAGAGAAGGAGGGAAACATCAATGTATGTTTGCCTCTTACACGCCCCCTACTGGGAACCTAGCCCACAACCCAGGTATTTGCCCAGACTGGGAATCGAACTGGGTACCTTTTAGTTCGCAGGCCTGTACTCAGTCCACTGAGCCATACCAGCTAGGGCTATATAACCTTGAACCATACTTCTGTTAAGTGTGTTGATCTTATACCTCTCATTCAAACATCATTTGTGGAGCTCTGAGCAGGCTGACAACAGTTTTAAGGATAGCAACCATGTGATATCTCATTTATTCTGTAAATCCCTTCCCCAAGACACTATTGACATGCTACCCATTTTATGCCCCTAGCTCTCCTTCTGTATTCTCTACCGAGAATGTTTCTCTATTCACCTCATTTCAACCTTAATCTAAGACAAGTCCTAGAAAAAAGCAAAAATGAGAGATATAAATGATGAAAACTTATCTTGAGGAAAAAGGGAAGAGCACAAAATAACAAAGCGCTCCTTGCCAATAAGTCTGACAATAGAAAGCAAAACTTATTGTTGAATACATAGTTCATTTTCATCAGGAAACATGTGTTATAATAGGAAAACTTTAACCAATTATAACGTTTGTTGCTGGAGCAATAGCACTAGTGATAAGCCCCTTGCTAGACTGGAGCAGAGAAGCTGCTAAACCTAACTAGAAAAAATAAGAAATAGGTCTCTGCTAATGACATTAGGGAGAGGAATCGTTTCTGAGTAAATCCATCATACTGTGATTCATGAGGTGGGGCTTCTGGACACTAGCATTTCTAGAGGGTGCTTGATGGAGCCCGTGACTGCAGATAACATTCACACTTAGTTAAAGGTGTTGGCTCTCACTGGAGCTATACACAAAGGTCGGGAATCTCCCTCTTGCAAAGGCTTTTGCCTGAGTTCTTACCTACTCTATTTCTCTGCAGTCCCACTTTGCTGACCCCTCCTTTCCCTGAAGCCCCGACTTTGACTTTCAGAACACACCCCTCTTCTAACTGGCCTTATGCCACTCCATTGTTCAGCCCTGAATCATTTCGTCTGGTTGGTTCTTTTCTTCATACCCTTGCACTGGGGGTTTCTCCCCTCAACCTTTGGCACTTTTCCTTCTTTTTATCTACTTACTCTTCATACTATGTTAATGAGCCCCAAATCTGAATCCAAACCCCAACCTTTCATTCATGCTAGAGGTCCCTATTTCCAACTGCCAATAAACATTATAACTTAAGTATTTCACTGTCACAGGGAACCTAATAATCCCAAAAGGCACCAATTTTGCCCCATTTCCACCCCTCACCATCTGGCTTCTTTGTCCAACACCTTCACTGATGCTAACGGCTTAGCTTTCCTTCTGACCTAAAACAATGGGGTCATCTTCGACTCTGCTCTTCCACCTCCAATCTGCAAGCTTTACTTTTCTTAAGTGAAAGATTTCTCCACTATTCTCATGGCTAACAACCAAAAAGAACCCCATGGCCCCTGTATTACTGCAGCTGTGTCTTTACATCTCCTAACTCCACTCTAATTTTTTTAAAATTCACGCTTGGGGTAAATGTTATTATCAGAAAAACAAATTCTAAAATACCCCTTTTATCATCTTTTCTCCTTCTAAAGAATATACACAAATGATACATATCCATAACATGACTCCCTATCATAAACCACATAACACCTCGAGTTCTCATCTCCATCATCTGATCCTGTTCTCCCCACTCAAGTTCACTTCCCACTTCTCCCTACTGCTCTCTAATGTTAAAGTCATTTTGTTTTTCTAGCAAGCTCTTTCCCACCTGTCCCCTTCCCTCTCTCCTAACCCCCAAAGTCACCAACTGTTTGGTTTGTTTCCCCTCACAATCTTTTTATGAACACAAATAAGGACTTGGAAACTTCAGACGGTGCCTGTTACAAGACCCTTAGTCCAACTGCAAGGATCTGTACAGAGAGGAAGCTGTGGCTAAAACTGGACAAGTAGGTGGAGGCTGGATAAGAAAGATCCCTAAGGGCAAGTGTGTCACATTTATTTCTCTTAGAGATTTAGCTCTCGGGTAAAAACACTGGAACAATCATGAAATCATAATAAAGTGCAAGCAAGAAAAACAAAATCCCGAGGTCTCCCTTGTGACCACCATGTATGAGGTTTATAAGGACGCTTCCTGCCATGGGAACTTGGCCACTGTGTCCCTCAGATGAAAGCAGTTCCTCTGCTTTCATAAGTTACCAAGAGGTTCAAAAGCAAGGCGGCAACCCGCTCTACTGAACAACTTCTCTGACAAAGGGCGGAAGAGCTTTTCCCAGGCGCCCAAATCAACCTGCGTCAACGTGAAACCTTCATTCTTGGGGATTTTTGCAATTAAAAAGCTGTCTTGATGAAAGTTTTAAAATTTGATGCTTCTGAAAAGAAAACCATTTTAAAAATGAGTTCATAGAAGCCAACAAATCTATGAAATGGGTCAGTTAAAGCTTAGACATTCATAATGAAGCAGCAGAACCACAGATGACCGTCAGTTTTCTGGAAAGGCTCGTGATCATCACAGAGTATTGCTCAAAAAACTAAAGAGATGTGCACAGATCCTCTAACGAAACTGCAGGCAGTTTGCTTGAAGAAGGAAAGGGAGCCGATCCAGCTTACCATGGGCAGTGCCAACCAGGCACGTCTGAAACCAACTGTAGCCTATTTCCTGAGGCAAGGGTGTAGCTGCCCAAGGTATTCAAGAGAATGACAACAGCACCCACTTATCAAGGACTCTGGGCCGGGTACAGTGTGAAGTGTTTTATACACATTACCTATTTAATCCTCATAGCAACCCTGTGAAAGAGGTATCATTACTTTTATCTGCTCATCTAGTGAAGGACACTTGGATGAACCTGGAAGGCATTATGCTGAGAGAAATAAGCCAGTCAGAGAAAAAGTAAATACCATAGGATTTCACATATATGTGAAATCTAATGAACAAAATAAACTAACAAAATAGAAATAGATTCATAGATAGAGAAGAGACTGACAGCTGTCAGAGGGGAGGGAGGTTGTGGGACTGGGTGAAAAAGGTGAAGAAATTAAGCAAAAAAAAACTCACCCTCATAGACACGGACAACAGTATGGTGATTACCAGAAGGAAAGAGAGAAAGGTGTGTGTGTGGGCAGCGGGGAGGTACAAGGGTATGTATAGGAGGGATAAATGGTGATGGAAAGAGACTTGACGTAGTAAACACACAATATGATATACAGATGAGGTATAGAATTGTACACCTGAAACCTATATAATTTTTATTAACCAATGCCACCCCAATAAAGTCAATAAAAAATGAAAATAAACACAAAAGCAGAGGTACATTACCTTTGTTACAGATAGGGAAACTGAAACTCAGAAGTTCAGTAACATGCTTCTGATCACACAGTTATTACCTTGCAGAGCAGGTGTTCAGAGTTCAACAGGACTGTGGTCTATGCTTACCCACTACAGCATAGAGGTTTCCAGTGCAAAAGGTGGTGAGAGGAGCAAGATGGCAGGACAGACTTAGCTAATCAACCAACATATACAACGCATAAACACCACAGCAGGCCCTATGCTGGGAATTCAAAAGTGGACCAAACCTTGCCCTGGCTGGATGGCTCAGCTGGCTGGAGCATCATCCAGTCAGAGCACATACCTACGTTGTAGGTCCAATTCCCAGTCAGGACTCATATGGGAGGCAACCAATTAATATTTCTCTCTCACATCAATATTTCTCTCTCTCCTTAAAATCAATAAAGATATTCTTAGGTGAGGATTACAATAAAAAGTGTACCAACCCCTTCACACCTACTAGGATAGCCATAATAAAAAAGTCAGAGAATAACTAGTGTTGGCAAGGATAAGGACAAGTTAGAATACTCATGCCTTTTACTCTTGGGATTGTAAAATGCTACAGTCACTGTAGAAAACAGTTTCACAGTTCCTTAAAATATTAAACAGAGAGGGACCATATGACCCAGCCATTCTACTCCTAGGTATATACCCAAGAGAACTGAAAACATCTTGCATATAAATATCCATGTTCCATCCATTCACTGTACTTTTCTAACTGAGTTGTCCTACATGCAAGTATGTTTTTAATGTTGTCTGTCTTCTGTGCTGTTCCTATAAGTTTGTTATTAAAATACATTAAACTATAAAAAAATCCATGCTGCATTATTTATAGCGGTCAAAAAGTACAAAAATGCTAAATGACCATCAATTAAGGAGACAATAAATATGATGTGGTATATGCATGCAATAAAATATTATTGAACAGTAAAAGGTAATGAAGTACTAATTCATGCTACAATATGGAGGAACCTTGAACATATTATGCTAAGTGAAAGAAGTGAGTCACAAAACATCACATATTATATGCTTTCACTTACATTAAATATCCAAAATAGGCAGGTCCTGAGAGAAAGGGCAGTAGGGTAGTATCTGACTAGGACTGGAGAATTGGGGAGCTGGGGGTGGGGAGGGAGCAGGGAGTGACTGCTAATGGTTTTGGGGTTCTTTGTTCCAAAATTGTTTATAGTACTGGTTGTACAGTTCTGTGAACATACTAAAAATTGAAGAATTGTATACTTTAAATGGGTGAATTTTATGGAGTATGAATTTCATCTCATTAAAGCTATTTTTTAAATGTGGACTAGGAGAACCAAGATGGCAGAGGAGTTAGTGGAAGCTAAACTAGCCTGTTCCCAGAACCAAACTGGAATTACAACTAAATTATAGAAAAAATCATCCTGAATAACCAATTGAACAAAAGCTGCAGAGAAGCCTTATAACCACAGACAGAAAAAAACACTTCACCAAATTGTGACTGGTGGGGAGTGTGGAAGAGGCGGGAGAGGGCTGGCTGGGCTCCCACAGTGTCAGCTGAGGTTCCAGAGCGATATTTCAGTAGCCAGGGGGTTCCCACTGAGAAGTGTAGGGTCTAAACCCCAAGCTGGGCCCCCCATCCTATAGCAACAGGACTGGCAAAGGAACCCAGATAATGACAAGCTATAAAAAGCAGCAGGGTTTCTGTCTGCCAGGGAGAGACAGCTGGACACACAGAGAGCCTCTTGAAGGGCAAATACACAAAATTGTTTGTAGGCACTAAATCTGGGCTCCTGCAAAGGGAGGGAAGAGTGGATTAGAGATGCATGAGGAGAGTCTGAGGCTGCTGGCTCTGGGGAGAAAACTGAATGGTCAGCCGCCAGGACCCCTGTGCTGAGTCATTCCTCATACTGCAGAAGCCTTCCTTCTCAGACAGAGCACTCCCCTTCAAGTGGCAACAGCTTGAGGGGGAGCAATAGCTCCACCCAAGGAAATACTCTGCCCCACACTATGGTGCTTAAACCCTGCTGCTGAGGAAAACAGCTGGAAGATTTTGACTTTTTAAGCCTGAGAGAAAACCTGCAGACAGAGGTGGATCTCTGGGAGCTCTGAGACTTTAGCTGACCTTCCCCCAGGGCCCAGTGCTGGTTAAAGCTGGCCTTTGTGTGCAGCCTGGTTCTTTCTATACACAAACAGGCTCAGCAGAGGGAATCACACACTGTGGATTGCTGATAGTTCCAAACAGGTTGCCCAGGGCCAGTCACAAGCAGGATTGACATAGGCCAGAGCCTTTGCAGATGTACATAATACATAGAAACAAACACAAAGCAGCAACCAAAATGGGAAGACAAAGGAACAGACTCCAAATGAAAGAACAAGATAATTATCCAGAAGAACTAGATGAAATGGAGGCAAGCAATCTATCAGAGAGTTTGGAGTAATAATTATAAGTATATTCAACAGCATGATAAAAGATATAGAAACCATAAAAAAGCACCAGTCAGAAATAAAGAATGCAATGTCTAACATAAATAATACACCAGAAGGAATAAATAGTAGGTTAGATGAAGCAGAGGATCAAATCAGTGATTTGGAAGACAAGGTAGAAAAGAAACAACCAAGCAAAGCAATGAAAAGATAAAAGAATTTTAAAAATGTAGAGAGCTTAAGAAAGCTTTGGGGTGACATGAAACATAACAACATTCACATGATGAGAATACCAGAAGGTGAAGAGAATGAGCAAGGGATTGAAAACCTATTTGAAGAAATAATGACTGAAAACTTCCATAATCTGGTGAAGGAAAAAGACACACAAGTCCAGGAAGCTCAGAGAGTCCCAAACAACTTGGACACAAAGAGGCCTACACCAACACACATCATAATGAAATGGCAAGGTTTAAAGACAAGGAAGAATCGTAAAGGATTCAAAAGAAAAGCAGGTAGTTACATACAAGGGAACACCAATTAGACTCTCATCCAATTTCTGAACAGAAATATTTCAGACCATAAGAGAGTGGTGTGAAATATTCAAGGCGACGAAAAGTAAGGATCTATAACACAAGCTATTTTACCCAGCAAGGATTCCAAGACAACAAAAAAGCTAAAGGAGTTCGTTAATACCAAACCAATAGTGTAACAAATGTTAAAGGGCTTGCTTGAAGAAGAAAGAAAGAAAAACAGAGACAAATAGTGTAATAACAAAATGGCACTAAATCTATATATCTATCAATAATCACCTTAAATGTAAACAGCTTAAGTGCTTCAACCAAAAGACATAGGGTAGCTGAATGAATAAGAAAACAAGACCCATATATATGCTGCCTCCAAGAGACCCATCTCAGATTGAAATATACACACAGACTAAAAGTAAAGGGATGGAAAAAGATATTTCATGTAAATGGAAAGGGAAAAAAAGGCTGGGATAGCAATCCTTAGACAAAACAGACTTCGAAACCAAGGCTACAGCAAAAGACAAGAAAGGACACTACATAATGATAAAGGGAACAATCCTTCAAGAGTTTATAACTGTAGTAAACATTTACATATCCAACATAAGAACACCTAAATATGTAAAGCAAAACTTGATGGACATAAAAAGAGAGATTCATAGAAACACAGTCATAGTCAGAGATTTTAACATCACTTTGACTTCAATGGATAGATCTTCCAGAAAGAAAGAAAATCAACAAGGAGATAGTGGCCTTAAATGACACACTAGATCAAATGGATTTAATTGATATGTTCAGAGCATTTCACCCCATAGCAGCAGAATATACATACTTTTCAAATGCATATGGAACATTTTTCTAGGAAGGACCACATGCCAGAACACAAAATAAGTCTCAATAAATTGAAGAAGATTAAAATCATATCAAGCATCTTCTCTGACCACAATGCTATGAAACTAGAAATCAAGCACAAGAAGAACACCGAAAAACATGCAAACACATGGAATCTGAATAATATGTGATTAAACAATGAGTGGGTCAACAATGAGATCAAGGAAGAAATCAAAAGATACCCTGAAATAAATGATAATGAGAACACAACAATCCAAAATCTGTGGGACACAGGGAAAGCAAATCTAAGAGGGAAATTCATAGCATTACAGGCCTATCTCAAAAAACAAGATAAAGCTCAAATAGACAATCTAATTTTATACTTAAAGAAAGTTGAAAAAGAACAAGAAACAAAACCCAAAGTGAGTAGAAGGAAGGAAATAATAGAGATCAGAGCAGAAAGAAATGAACTAGAATCTAAAAATGATACAAAATATCAATGAATCCAAAGCTTGTTCTTTGAAAAGATAAACAAGTATGGCAAATCTTAACCACACTCATCAAGAAGGGAGAGAGGACCTAAATAAATAAAACCAGAAATGAAAGGGGATAAACAACAACTGACATCAAAGAAATAGACAGGATTATAAGAAAATATTGTCAACAACTATATGCTAACAAACTGGATGACCTGGATGAAATGGATAAATTCCTAGAAACATAGTCTTCCAAAACTAAATCAGGAAGAATTGGAAAATCTGAATAGACAGATTATACCTAGTGAAATTGAAACAGTAATCAAAAAACTCTCCCAAAACAAAAGCCCTTAACCAGATTGCTTCACAGGTGAATTTTACCAAATATTCCGAGAAGAACTAACATCTCTCCTTCTCAAACTATTTCAAAAAATTCAAGAGAAGGAAGTCTCTCAAGCTCATTTTACGAGGCCAGTATTATCCTAATTCCAAAACCAGATACAGACACTTACAAAAAAAAGAAAGTTACAGTCTAATATCCCTGATGAACCTAGACACTAGAGTCCTCAACAAAATATTAGCAAACCAAATACAGCAATGCATCAAAAAGATCAACACCATGATCAAGTGAGATTTATTTGGGGAATGCAAGGTTGACACAACATTTGAAAATCAATAAATGTTGATTCACCACATCAACAAAATGAGGGATAAAAACTACATGATCATATCAACAGATGCAGAAAAGGAATTTGATAAAATCCAGCACCCATTTATGATAAAAACTCTCAGAAAAGTGGGATTAGAGGGAATATACCTAAACATAATAAAGGCCACATATGGCAAACCCACATCCAGGATCATACTCAATGGGCAAAAATTACAACCATTCCCCTTAAGATCTGGAAAAAGATAGGGATGTCTGCTTTCACCTCTTCTATTCAACATAGTACTAGAAGTCCTAGACACAGCAATCTGACAAGACGATGAAATAAAAGGCATCCAAATTGGAAAAGAAGAAGTAAAATTGTCTTTATTTGCAGGTGATATGATACTGTACATAGAGAACCTCAAAGATTCAACCAAGAAACCATATCATTAGAACTGATAAGTGAATTCAGCCAAGAAGCAGCATACAAAATTAATATTCAGAAATCAGTTGCATTTTTATATGTCAATAACAAACTAGCAGAAAGGGAAATTAGGAAAACAACCACATTCACAATTGCTTCAAAAAGAATAAAATATCTAGTATTAAGCTTAATCAAGAATGTAAAAGACCTGTTCTTGGAATATTATAAGATACTGAAGAAACTTAAGAAGATACAAGTAAGCAGAAGCACATACCCTGTTCATGGATAGGAAGAATTAACATTATTAAAATGTTCATACTACCCAAAGCAATCTATAGATTTAACACAATTCCTATCAACATTCCAATGATGTATTATTTCACAGAACTAGAATATTTCACAAATTTATATGGAACCACAAAAGGCCTCGCCTAGCAACAGCAATCCTAAGAAAGAACGAAGTTGGAGAAATCACGCTACCTAACATCAAACTATACTATAAGACCATAATAATCAAAATAGCATAGAACTGGCATAAAAACAGACACACAGATCAATGCAACAGACTAGAGAGCCCAGAATCAAACCCACACCTTTACAGTCAATTGATAATTGACAGAGGAAGCAAGCACATACAATGAGCTAAAAGTAGTTTATTCAATAAATGGTGCTGGGAAATTGGCCAGATATGTGCAGAAAAGTGAAACTAGACCATTTGCTTATACCACACACAAGAATAAATTCAAAATGTATTAAAGACCTAAATGTTAGACCTGAAACCATAAAAGTCATAGAAGAAAACATAGGCATCAAAATCTTGGACATCACTCATAGCAATATTTTATCTGATATATCTCCCCAGGGAAACAAAAGAGAAAATAAACAAATTGGACTACATCAAACTAAAAAGGCTTTGCACCATAAAGGAAAACATCAACATAATAAAAA
Source organism: Carollia perspicillata (assembly GCA_004027735.1). Taxonomy (NCBI): domain Eukaryota; kingdom Metazoa; phylum Chordata; class Mammalia; order Chiroptera; family Phyllostomidae; genus Carollia; species Carollia perspicillata. The sequence goes on from PVKM010003028.1 coordinate 59,716, forward strand.
GACAGCCCACAAAATGGGAGAACATGTTCACCAATATATCTGATAAGGAATTAATATCCAAAATTTATAAAGAACTTTCAAAATATGGCACCACAAAAACAAAAAAATCCAATTAAAAAATGGACAAAAAAACCTAAACAGATACTTATCCAAAGAGGACATACAGGTGGCCAATAGACATATGGGAAGATGCTAAATGTCACTAATCATTGGAGAAATGCAAATTAAAACTACAATGAGATATCATCTCACATTTGTCAGAATGGCAAGTGGAGAAAGAGGAACCCTTTTGCACTGTTGGTGGGAATGCAGAAATGGTACAGCCACTGTGGAAAGCAGTATGGAGATACCTCAGTAAATTAATGGATCTGCCTTTCAACCCAGTGATCTCACTTTGGGGAACATATCTAAACCCAAAACACTAATTTGAAAGAACGTAAGTGCCCCCATGTTTATTGCAGTGCTATTTACAATTGCTAAGATATGGAAGCTTCCCAAATGTCCATCAGTAGATGAGAGAATAAAACAATTATGGGACATTTACACAATGGAATACTACTCGGCTACGAAAAAGAAGAAAATTTTGCCCTTTGTGACAGTATGGATGGACCTGAAGAATGATATACTAAGTGAAATAAGCCAGTAAGAGAAAGACAAATACATATGATTTTACTCACATGTGGAATCTAACGAACAAACTGAACTAACAAGCAAAA
>PVKM010003029.1:0-52870 GCA_004027735.1 Carollia perspicillata
CCCGCCCAGACCCACAGCCCCTCTGCAAAGACAAGGCCCTTTCTCTGCCACGTTCCTGGAGGCTTTTCCACTTAACAGGGCCTTGAAATCCATTTGCCGCAGACTGTGAACTTCCTCTTCATGCTCCTGCCTGCTGGCCCTCTTCTAGGTTGACCCCCCCCACCCCCATCCCCACCCTGGCGTCCGCCAGCCCATGGCCCAGCAGCTGTCACCCTAATCTCCCCCTCCCCAGGCCTCTGAGGCCAAGCAGGGGACACCTGGAGGAGGTACATGGGGCCCAAGAAGCAGCAACAGCCTGGGCTAGGACTTGGAGCTGAGAGCTTGCTCCGTAGGAGTGTCCTAAGCTCCAGACGAGACACAAAAGCCTGCCTCCCCATCTCCTAGCTCACTAGAAAAAAGCCCACCTCCTTTAAGACTCTGGAGCCATCAGGGTATTCCTTCCCAGATAAAGCCTTCATTCCCCATGACCGATGCTTCTATTGCTGATGGAGATGCAGGAGAGCAGCCTGGTAAACCGTCAGACATAGCTGGGAATGTAAGCAGTCAGGCTTCTAGTCCTACCTCAGCCAAAATCCATGACCTGGGGCCAGTCTGGTCCCTTCTTGGTCCTCTGATTTCCTCCCCAATCCACCCAGGCCTAATCTCCTCTCATTGCCTGAATAAAACTCTGCTTCCCCCAGGGTGGTCAGTTTCAGGTCCGTGTGCCCTTCCTCTTGGAGTCCAAAAAGGCTTTCATGTTCTACCACAAACTCACTTCCAAACTCAAGTACTTGTGAAGCTACAGAAATAACAAGCAGGTATCATCCCCAAAGCACCTACCACAGTCAGGTATTTCACACCTTCTACCTCATTGTGATGTTAATATCTCCATGTTGCAGGCTGAGGAAACTGAGGCTCAGAAAGGAGAAGTGATTGGTCACAAGGTTGGGAAATGGAGTTCTGATTTGAACCTGGGTATCTGGACCCTTCCATCTGTACTTTCTCCTTGTCTGCCTCTCCATGCCTGTGCCTGCACACCTACATACCCTGCAATAGGAGGACCCATTAACCCATACTGGCTTTGCAGTACCTATTTGCAGAGCTTCAGATTGTAGTCAGGCTTCCAAATGGTGAGATCTGTGCTGACACATGTACAGCTTGTGACCCATTCTGATCTGAGAGCCCATCTCAGCTCTTTTTCCCTAAAGTTATATTGTTCTAAAGCTAAAGCCAGAGTGAAGAAAAGCATGGCCCAAGGTCAGAGCACTTGGAAGGAAGGACTGCTTGTGAACCTCAAGTCACCTGGTAGTCAGTCACCTTGTTAAATACTCACAACAAGCCTTTTGGCCAGCAATCATCTTGGCCTTTTTACAGATTGGGAAACAAAGGCACAGAGAGGGGAATTAAATTGCCAGAGACCACACATGAGAAGGTGGCACAGTATTTTTTCCACCCCAACTCACCTACCTTAGTCTAGCCTGTCCCCAGTAGGGAAAAGGTGGCTTCTGCAGGAATATGGAGGGCTCAGACAAGAGTGACAGCACAGAGGACCTGCATGGCAGGGGTAGAGCTACAGTCCTCTCAGATGAAGTTTGCTCTCACCCTTGCAGCCTGCAGCTCACTCTTGTGCTGGCTCTGAGCTTTGCCTTTCTCTCTCCCGTATGTCTTTCTCATTCTTCCCCACTCTAGTTCTCAACAATAAATCTGTATGTAACCTGGACTGAATTACCACCCATTGCTCAGCCTGCCTCATTCTAATTTCTAGCATTAATGCAATCAATGGAGGGGAAACAGGCTGCCATCAGCCACCTGTTGCTCTCACCTTGCACTAACTTCCCAGTGCTATACCACCCCAAGCCTCTCCTTGCATGTGGATGGGCCCACATGCCATTTATACATGCACTTGATAAAGCAAAGCAGGTCCTCTATCCACATGGGAAGCCCTCCACAAAACTCAATTAAATGAAGACATGTATGTGCATATTTGTTCTTTCAGTGAACATGTATGTGGTACCAAGGATATGCCAAGCACTCCTTCAGGGCATTAGAGGTACAGCAGTGGACAACCTAAAGTCCCTGTATTCATGGACCTTAGAGTCTAGCAACAGGAGAGGTGGACAATAACCAAGTAAAGCATACATTAACAACACAGTCCCAGAGTGGGGCAGGAGCTATGAAAACAGTAAGCCAAACTTGTGTAATTGTGGTGTAGGTTGAGTAGTCAGAAGACTCTATGAGGAGGCAATGCTTGGACTGAGACCTGATTGCAAAAAGGACCCAGCCCTGTGAAGGGTTGAGGGACAAGGAACAGAAAGCATAAAGATGCTAAAGTCAAATGGAATGTGATAGAAAAAAGGGCTATAAGCTGAGGTTTGGGAGATAGAAAAGGATGAAGTCATGTAAGGCCTTGTAGGTCATGGTAAGGACTTTGAGTTTTACCCCAAGTGTGGTGAGAAGCCATTAGAGGGTTTTAGGGATGTTTAAGGACATGACTGAATGGAGTTTTTGAATGGTGACTCTGGCTGCTACCGGGAGAGTGTATTGTTGAGGAACAAGGGTAGAAGCATTAGTCCAGATTAGAGACGATGGTAGCCTGGGCTATGCTGATGGCCACAGACAGAAGAGGATATCAAGTAGGTAATTACATATGCCAGTCTAAACTTCAGTGGAGGTGACAAGTTCTTCCCAATAACCACAAATGGGTGGTTCCCCTCTATCTCCATTTGGACATCTAGGTGGGCATCTCAAATATGGTTACAAAAGGATCCTTGATATCCCACCAATCCAGGCTGTTAGTTGCATAAGCATGGGGTTCAGGATTGGAGGCACAAACCTAGGGGAGTCATAGGCATATAGATGGTATTGAAACCCATAGGGCTCCATGAGATCTTCTACTGAGAAAGTGCAGGTAGAGAAGAAGAATGTACCCAGCACTGTGCTCCAACACTTACTGGAGGAGCTTGCAAAGAACCAGAGAAGAAGCAATCAATGAAATGAGACGAAAGCCAGCAAGCATGAGAGTGTGGCTCTAGGAGAGAGAGGTCAGCAGCAGCAGATGCTCTGAGAGTCCAGAGAGGCAAGTCAGATCACTAAGTCTGGCAACGTGAGGTCATTGGTGACCCTGAGAAGAGCAATTTCAGCACAGATGGAAGTCGATGAGGGTAGCATGAGAGGTGAGAATGGGCTGTGAGGAGGCTGTAACATTGACTGCAGAAATCCTTTCAGGGAGGTTTCATGGTGAAGAAAAGCAGAAGAGATGGGGTGGAAGCAGGGTCAATAGATTGGAGGCCTAAGTGAGGACAGAGCATCGTTGGAGTCAGGGTGCTAGAAAGAATAAGGAAGAATAAGGGGTGAGATCAAGGGGTGGGTTGATTGAAATCAAGATTTTGAAAGTGATGCTGTTAATAGGATGGCAATATTAAGGGAATGGTCATGGCAGTGGAAGACTGAGATGGCATGGAGCTCCAGGCTGTTGGACGTGAGGTACTCTAGGAACAGAGAAGCCAGGTGGTGGGTGTGTCACCTTTGTTCATGAAGAAATTATCAAGAACATTGCCAGAATTAGGAAGTGGCAAGGAGGCAGTCAGCCACCTACTGACGCCTCAGCAAATAGAGGGCTCCTGCAAAGAAGGTCAAAAGATGACACACTCAAGGAGGGATAGGGGATGAGGCAGTCTTGGAAGGAGCCATTGTTTTGGGAAAAGGAAGAAAAACAAATTGTCTGGAAGGAGCCATTGGAAACCAGGAAGACATCCTCTCTACTTCCCTGCCTAGAGGTATGTGGGAGAAAAATAGAAGCCCCCCCTGAGGAAGCTGTGTCTTCATGGCATAAGAATGAAGAAAACAATGCTAAGAGACTGAGAGTATGGGGAGGGAAAGAGTTGCTGATGGTACCAGAAAGCGGTGTAAGGATTTCAGGAGCTTGGAAAAAAATGTAAGGTGAGTCCGAAGTCTAGGCAATGTATAGAGCAATTTAAGGATTAGAGTTGGAAGGATGGTGGAAGGCCGAGGAGGTCTGGGCTTCAGTGGTGACTAAGGTAAACAGGGACATGAGTCCTACTGGGATAGATCAGGGTTTCTTACAGAAAGTGTGGCCATCAGTTCAAGCCAGGAAACCGGGTTAGCCTGAGTGACTGACTTGTGCTGCTGGCTGGAGGTGGGGAGGCCAAAGGAGAACTAGGACCTTTGAGGCATCCAAGGAAGCTCTGTAGGCCTCCCATCTAACCTGCAGGGGGCAGTGTCTGTACTAAGGGAGAAGAGGTGAAACCCAAAACAAGCAACGTGTATGGAAACCAGGTGCCCATGACTACATACCATCAGGTACACACATACATGCATTCACACAGAGACTAACCCCCACACAAAGTACAAGCACGTAAACAAAATACTACATATATTCAAGCATGACATGCGCAGGCATGCACATTTTGACATGCATGCACCATGAATACAAATAATGCACACAGGCCCAACACACCACACATGCCCACATTTCACCATACCATCATGCACACAGTCACACATGTGTGCATGTGTGTGCACACACATGCACATGTGCATGCACACACACACACACACACCAGAGACTGGGCTTTCTTAAGTCTTGCCAAGTCACAGACAGCAGAAAATCAAGCTGAAGTTGAACAATCCAACCCAGAAAAGGGGGAGGAGATGAAGGGCGTGAGAATGAGGTGTATGTTGGGGGAGTCAAGCAGAGGGGAGCAAGAGAGCCAAGTGCTGAAGAAAAAAATTGAGACCATTTGAAAAAGGGAAAGCTCAGACAGAGCAGGAATGCAGGCTGTAATTAGAATCGCTTCAACCGTCTCTAGATTTGAGAGGGATAGGCAAACTGGTTACACGTGCAGCATGGTGATCCCTAGCCTAGATAATGTCGGGTAAGCATCTGAGCATGTGCATGGGCATGCATGCATGCCTGGGAGCCTACAAGGGCTGCAGAAAATGCACTTGACCACACAGCGTTGGGCACTGGGCAAGCTGATGTATGGTGCTCCCCTACTTGCCCCTGCAGCCACCTGCCTTCAGGCTGGACCCCTCACCCAGTTCAGGGCACCCCTGCACACATACATACATGAGGCCCAGAGGGGTTAGGACTTATCCCAGGCCACACAGCTAGCCAAGTTGAGCCTAGTGGGTGACTGTGGCAAAGACACTGGATGAGGAAACAGTATCCCTGAGTTCAAGTCCCAAGTCTGCCACTGAGTGGCTGCCTGTGACTGGGACCACATTCCCTGTCTTCCTTAGGACCGCTGGAGCCTAAAGAAAGGTCTTGGGGTTCTTCCAATCTGGCCCTTAGCAGTCACCCAGAACTGTTGGTTCAGAGCAGCTGGAAGCAGGCCAAGGAAAGAGATTTGTGGGGTGCCTACAACAGGAAGAGGTAGACTGGGAGAGAGGTGAATGTCTCTGGCTCCTCTGGCTCCAGGCAGAGGTTGCACTGAGGGAAAACCTTCACCCACTGGCCTGGCCAGATGCCAAGGACACCCTGGAATGGAGCAGGCCACAGAGTGGAGGCCCAGGCGGCTGCAAACTTAATCCCTCATATTCCCTGTGGCCTTCCCCTTCCCTTCTTGTCAACTCCCACCTCCAGGCTTGCTGGGAGGGCCTTGGGGACAGCTGCTGTTGTCACTAAAAATAGCTCAGCCAGCTTTGGGTGTGAAGGAGGCCCTCTTAGTTGTGCGGTCCCAGAGGCCTGGCAGGTGGCAGTTGGTGTCTGTGGCCCCTTCGAGCCTGAGAGATCAGGTTCTCCTATTCAAGTGTGAGCTCCAGGTGCAGCCCACATCTCAGGATCCCCACGCACTGCCCTCTTTGTTCCCCAGAACCCCATGTACTCCTCTTTACAAGTTCAGAAAGTGAGTGCCTTGGGTCCTGGTGCTCAGAGAATAATAATAATAATGGCAATAATGTTAGTAATAGTTAACATGTATCAAACATTTATTATATGTCAGGCCCTCTGCAAAGGGCTTTGCATATCTAACTCATTTCTTCTCAGCACAGCTCTTTCAGATAGGCACTATTATCCCCATTGTGCAGGTGACCAAATGAGGCAGTGGCAGCTTAAGTAAATTACTCAAGTTACACAGCTAGTAAGTGGTAGAATGGTGATGATTTGTATTCTTTTAATTGCAGATTCCTTCAGGGAGAAAAACATTCTGATAACACTAAGAGTAAGAGTCAATATTTACTCATCTTCCTGTGCACTGGGCCTCCCTGACTTCTTCAAAGCTGGCTTTATACAGCCTCAAAGCTACAGGGCTAGAGGAAGGGTAGGTCCTTGGTTTGCCCCTCACTGGCTGTGTGGCTCTGAGCGAGTGCCTTCTCCTTTCTGAGCCTGTATGTCCTCCTCTGTGAAACAGAGGTAATGGTGACAGCTGGCTCTCCAGGAAGGCAGGAGGGCTGTCAGAGACAATGTGTGAAAAAGGACTTGACTCCCGTGGAGGAATGCTCATTGCCCACAGGCCCCTTTCTTAAAGACCCCTGGGGGCTGCTTTGTCCGGGTCTCTCCAGAGGCTGGATAGAGACACCTTGGGTCCTGCATCTGAGCCATTCTCTCCACAAGGCCCTGTTGGCTCAGTACCTGTGGGCCTCCAAGCTTTCCAGGGGCTATGAAACCATGCGAGCCCCAAGAAAATTTATTGGCTCTAAAATATGAAAAGAAAACAGCAGAATTGGAATTAATAAATGTTCTATTATGTGTCTACAAAACATAATATAATATTGACCTCATTAATTGTTAAATTTAGCATTCCTAAAAAATTCATTACATTTGAAAACAATTTGTTGGTTAGCTTTCCTCACTTTGCAAGAATTCCCAAGTATGCACAGTGATTACCGAGAAATCATAGCCAATTGGGAATGAAACAAGTTACTCATAGGCAAATTATTTCTAAAGCGGAATTATAAAAATCCTTTGAAAATTTTATAGCAAAAATTACACTTAATATGGGATGTGGGTGCATTTTCACATATTTGATATGCTGTGGGGTAAAGCCACTAAAAGGGAGAGTGCCTAGGGCCTGAGAAGGTCTGGGAAGGGCCCTGGCCGAGAGTGGAAGGGGAGTGAGGGCCCTGCGAGGGAAGGAATAAAGGTGCCTCTGTGACAAGAGCAATTTGGGGGAGAGAGTCTATGGGCCATGGTGGGCACCCACTCCTCTGGTTGGTCCCCTCATCTCAAACAAAACAAAACAAAACAAAACAAAAAACCTCCCAGGCCACATGCATGTAGGCGCTGGCAGAATGGCCTTAGTGGAGTAGCCCTTTCAAGTACTGCCCTCGGCTCTTATCAAAGGCCCTTTCAAGAAACAGGCATGCCTGTGTGCCTTTCATAATCAAGAAGAGAAATAAACATTATCTGTCGAAAAGCGAGAAGAAAACAGCCACGTGTAAACGGTGTCTGTTGGGTTGTCAAGCCTTTGCCCAGGACATTGTCCACTGGGCTGCTCAGTGCCCCCAGGCAAGGGCCCACACTACACATTGCTCTCCCAGTTTAGCACCAACATCAACTCAGGGTCCCTGGAGGGCCTGTCAGTTTCCTTCTTTCTGATCCCAGCAGCAGTAGAGAGCTCTGGTCACCATGGGGGGCCACGCAGCACAGGCAGGGAGTGGGAGGCACACCGGCCACCACTTACATCTATATGACCTGAGGCAGGTCCCTTCTCACTGAGTCTTCTGTGCAACACAGCATAAGTCACAGGGTTAGTGTAAGGACACATTGAGATAATGAATGTCAAGTGGAAGAATAGGCCTCCAAGCAGTTAAGAACTCAGGATTGAGAGTGGGTTTGCTCTCAACTGCTGAGATTGGATGACTCAGACCCCTACCCCAGGATAGCTGCCTGCCTGCTCTGCATGATCTCTGATGCCTGGGCTCTGTGCTGAACACATGCCAGCAACCTGACAAGGTTAAGCCTCTCCCTTGTCAAATCTGCAAGCCCAGGAATCACTGAGGAGCTCAGGGACTGCTGGCAGAGACTCCACTATGACCCCCAGCTCTCCAGAAGCTAAGATGACTCAGCCTCACCTGCTCTAGATGTTGTTCCTTCTCTACCTACCTACTTGGCCTGGTTTCTGCCCGTTCTTTCTCACTTCTTTCCTGTAGAAACCCAGTGAGGATAGTTTTGCTAAGCATTCTCTGTCCTATTTATTGCTGTAGCCAATGCAGGAGTGAACATGCACGAGGCTGGTGGCATTATGCCAGCTCATCAATGGCAGACCAACACTTGGTCTGAGCCACCATCTGCAGCTGGGCCATTCCCTCTCCAGGCCCAACACCTTGCTGTCAGCTCAGAAGCTTGGCCCACTCTTGAATGTCCCCATCCTCTCTCTCACAGGCTCCTGCCTCCTTCTGCCCTCTCTGCTTTTTGCCCTTGCCACACTTTATATGTGGCTCCACTGCAGTTCTCAGTGACTCTTGGTGTCTTGGACCAGCAGTTCTGGGTTCTGGAGCCTGTAGCACTTAGACGGCAAAGGCAGATGCTGTCTGGTTTTACCTCTGAGTCTCTGTGGCTCTCCACTGGGCTTGGCACAGGTGTATCAGATGAACAAGAGGGTATTCAGCATAGGTAGAGGGAGCAGGGGGAGAAGTAAGAGAGATTCTTCCTCTAGAATTGGTCCTTCCAGCTCTGGCCACTGGAACTCAGAAGATTTGGGCTCAAGTCCTTAACCATTTTTACAATAACTGTGTGACCTTCCCTTTCCCTTGAGCCCCACTTTTATCATCAGAAAAATGAGGTTATTGCTCCCTCCCCTGCCTCCTGGAAAGGGCTGTTGTAGAGATTAAATGAGGGAACAGTTGGGAAAGTCCACGAGAACTTGAGAGCTGCTGGACCGGCGCCTGAGGCCCTGTACTCTGCCTGTTCTGGGAGTTCCTCTGTGTTCGTTTTCATGATGAGACTATAAAGCCTTGAAAATGTGCAGGGAGGCCAACTGCACCCACTAACACCCTGCCTGCTAGACCAGTCAGTTGTGGAGGAAACGAGTTTGCTTCTTATCACACAATGACTCACATTTGTACCATGTGGTCCAGCTCACAGAATTTGGAGGGCTTCCTAGGCCCTTTCATTCCTTTAATTCCTGCTCTCACTCTACCTGCCAGGCACCCTGAGCCCCACTGGACAGTTAAGAATATGATTAATCATAACAGCAGCTAGTACTTGTCAAAGGCTTACCATAGCTCTCAGTGTTGTGCATTTACTAACTTGCTTAATTCTCATGACACAAACAGGTACCATTATGTTCCTCATTTTTACAGATGCAAAAACTGAAAGTCAAAGAGGTGTAGTCACTTGCCCAAGATCTCAGGACTAGTACATAGCAAAGGTGTGGCTTACCCTAGGTAGTCCAGCTCTAGAGTCTGCAACCACAGTTGAACCACTTTCTAACTACCTGTTATACAAGACACTGAGACACTGATAGAGAAATTAACTAACCTGAAGTAATATATGCACTGAGTGGCATTGCCTGGATCCTCTAACTGAGATCATTAGCACCTTCTATAACCTGGACTTTTCCATTAAACAGTGTTATGGTGTATAAATGAACCCTTAGTGCACTGTCTATAAGGAAGGATGGGGGGCTATGTGAAGGAAGTCAATGTTAGGTATTTCTCATGTTTACAATTTAACAAACACTTATCCTTGCCCTCATGGAGACACTCATTGGAATATTCCACTACAAGAACAGAGGTGATCCAGGAACTAACAATGGCTCTGCAAACAAAGGAAGGAGCCCTCCATCTTGCCACTTGGGCTGGCCCTGGGACATTGCAAAGAGCTGGAGAGGTGGGAGTGAGTGGAGGGGCACTGCAAACAAGGGCATTGCCTGAGTGAGGTTGGGGGAGCACTACCATGGGAAAAGGCCCCGTGTGTTCTGGGAACAGTTAGGAGTCCAAAGTGATTGTAAGACCTCATGGAAGAGAAGCAGGACCACATAGCCAAAGAACTTAAATATCAAGCTAAGGAATTGTGACTTGATTTTTGCAGATGACAGACAATCCATTCCCTGTGACAGAGACAAGTCACAACCATGGAGTCATTCAAGGATAGATTTAGAGAGTCATGGTATGTCCCAGTTAGAAAAGATACCTAGAGCTCAAGAGGGGCCAATGACTTGGGCAAGATCACCCAGTGAGTTTATGTATCTCAGGCCTTAATTTAGGTCTCACAGGACCTTAGGGATTTGTATAAATAGGGAGGTGGGGGGAAGGACCCCAAGAGCAGGGTCCCAGGGAGAAGAGAGGAAAGGAGCCTGACTTTTGGCAGTCCCATGTCCTAGCCCCAGGCTGTCAGGTGTGGCTTTGAGTAGGGGGCTCCCTACAGGAGAACCCACTCCCCCAGAATCCTAGGCCAGGGCCCATGTCCCAAAGCCAGGCCATGGGTCTCTTTTCCCTCAGTGGAAAACCCACAGGGAAGGGTTTTTCAGGGGAATGGAGGGGCTGGCTGGGCAAGTGTCCTATGTTGAGAGAAGCCAGGCCTAGCTCAGAGAGGGCAGTCATCCCCAGCTTGCCAGGAAGCCAATTAGAGCTCGGACAGGGTAGGGTCCTGAAGGCCTCTGCCTTGGTCCTCCACCTCCACCTAGCAATCATTAGGTTAGCTCAGAGGATCCCTGTGAAGAGAGCTAGACTTCTGGGATGGATCAAGGTGAAGGAGAGGACCCCTGTGCCCAGACCTCACACTGAGGGCCCCACATGGCTGCCAACTCCCTTGGGCATGTCAAAAAGACATTTCAAAGACATGGACAGCCCCTTATCAAGCCACATGTGTCCTTTCTCCCCATGTGGTAGGCCATATGTCCAACTCTCTTGGGGAAGTATAGAGCTATGACCTTGCAGGGAGGGGCTGTTTCTTAGAGCAATGGGCTGATTAATCAAACAAAAATCTGCCAGGAGAGTGCTAACCTCTAGGGCTGGGAATATGAGATACAGGAATCCTGGGATGAGGGGAGCATGTGCAGGTGCTGAGACTATGCCTCTTCTTCTCCCAGCCTCCATATTCAATGGCCAGTTTCCCAAAGCCTCAATGTCCTCATCTGTAAAATGGGCATAATGCTTTCCTCACAGGGCTGTTGTGAAGCTGAAAAAAAAGACTGAATGAATATAAAACTCTCAGCATAGTTCCAAGGACAAAGTAAGTACCCAATTCATGCTGGGCCAGCTGACTCCCTTTTTGTCTCTACAGAGGGGTCACAGCAAAACAGGGGAAAATCCACTAGCCCATGATACTCCTACAGAGTAGAATTTAGATGTCCCCTATCATCTGGCTCCCACCTCCTCCATCCTACTCATGCAGCAGTGGAGGTCCAAAGAGGTTAAGTGACTTTTCCAAGACCACACAGCCCATCAGTAGTTGGTAGAGGTGGGACTACAACCCAGATTGACTGCATCATAAAACAATGGAATACTGCTTGTCCTCCAGCCCTGGCTCAATCCAGTAGCAGTGCCCTGTGATTTTCAGCACCCCTACTGCTCAACAGAATGCAACCATGAAGATGCCAGAGGTATCCCAGCAAGGCTTGAGGCTGCAGATGATAGATTCTATGATTTTGCTCCACTCTGCAGCAAAGACACACACACACACACACACACACACACACACACACACAGAGAGAGAGAGAGAGAGAGAGAGAGAGAGAGAGAGAGAGAGAGAGAGAGAGAGAGAGAGAGACTTTATTGGACTACCATATCACATTGCAAGCTCCTATCTCATTTGCTGTTCACTAGTCCCTGGCCCCGCTTCCCTGGCTCTTTCACAGCCAGATCTGCATGGTTTGCATTATTTTCCTTCCTACCCACCCCCTACCCGGATATCTTGGTTCCATATTTTCCACACTGAGGCTCAGTTTACTCCTGGCTGGGATCCGGGCCTGCACCTGGGTTCTAAGAGAAAGCTCTGTGGGCGGGGGCAGAGGGTGAGTGCACTGGGTGGCAGAGTGCCACTGCTCATCCTGCCTCTCTCTCTGCTGAGGGAACAGGGCACCACAACATTGTTCCTACCCTCTGCCTTTCACCATTGCCCCTGAGACAGCAGCAATTCTCCAAGTGAATGCCACAGATGCCTGCTCCTGCATCACTTAATGCTGGTTGAAGTAAAGATTCCCGGGCCCCACCCAGACCGACTGAATCGGAATCTCTGGGGCACAGCCCAGGAATCTACATTATGACTTGTGTTTCATTCATAAATATCCTGCCTGATTCTTTGCCTTTAATTCTTCATTGGTGAGTGGCTCAGCTTGATAACTGCCCTTGGTCACTCCTATGCCAAGTGCATTTAACAAATGTTCACTGACTGCCCCCAACAGTTTTTTGGTTTCCCTCCTAGATCCCTGGATATTCTGTTTCCTTTGCTGGCTCCTCTGTCTCTTCAATGTCTTGGGTAATGGAAGGCCCAAGCTCCGTCTTTTCTCCTGTTTTTTTTCCCCACCACCCAGACTCTCTGCATGAGCTCATCTTCTCTCAACTCTAGCTCCTATCTGTGCACTGATAGTCTCCACCCCAGGCTTCCAGCCCAGCCCTCTCCCCCGAGCCCAGCCCCATCCCAGTTTGAATATCCTGCAGGCCCCTCAAAATCAACAGGACACATACTGAGCTCATCTTCTTCATACACCCAGTTAACTTTCTGAAGCACACATCTGATTACATCACTCAAAAGCCTTCTGGGAACTCTTCTTGGCCTATAAGTGCACACTGTGTAGCCACAATGCAGGGCCAGGCCCCTAGTTACCTCTCCAGCCTGCTCTCTCTCCCCACTCCTCTCCTCAGCCCCTTACTCCTGGCTGCTCTCCTCCAGATTGGTTGAATGACTCGCAGTTCTAAAAATGCACCAGGTGCCCCTCACCTCTGGCCCCTGCATGTATTACTCCTACTTCCTGGGATAGAGAGGCATGGTGAAGCGGGTGCAGAAGGAACATCTGCTTTCAAACACTCTAGGGGGCATGCTGCTGAGATTCTTAGTGTCCTTAGCAAGCCTATGGGGACTCAGGGTGCAATCACAATCCCCTAGCACCGTTCCCCTAGCAATAGCATTATTGGAACACCCTTCTCCTTTAGCCTGACCAAGCCTAAGCCTACTATTTTTCTGGCACTTCCTTCTCTAGGAGCTTCTCTTTACCCTACAAGTCTGGATTGTTAATAGGATAATGATCATAGATAAGCCTCTAAAAATAGAGCCTGGCTCATAATAGGCACTCAATACACATTCATTAAGGATGATTGAGTGAATGTGTTCCTCTAACTTTCCTCTGTTGATGTATAATGATCAACAATGTCACATCTGTCTCCCACCCAAAGTATGAGCTCCCCAAAGGCAGGAGCAGCATCTTCTCCACCTGTGCATCTCCAGCATCCGGTGAACACCAGTAGGTGCTCAACAAATGTTTGATGAGTAAGCTTATGGAAACCTCTCCATGCCTTGGCACTGCACTGGGTCCTGGGGAAGGGAGCAAAGATTAGGAAGTGGCATCATGGTCCCTGCTGCAGAGACCCGGGGAACATCAGCTGGTGTGCTAAGGCTAGAAGAATGGGCAAATCTTTTGCTCTTTAGAGTATGGTGAGGAGGGGCGGTAGATTTTTACCAGAGCTTTGTTAGATGTGGCCATCTTCAAGTTTTTCTCTTTCATTATAAAAATTAAGACTTTGTGGTCTATTAAAGTAAGTGCTGCTCATTCAGCATCTTGGTTAATCAAGATAACCATCCTAACAATAAATATTATCACCCTTGGTTGACCAATGACCAAGGGAAGACTCAAAGGAGATAGCAAGGTGGCCCAGGTCATTCACATAGTGAGTAGCAAAACTGCAACTTGGTCTCAGATGTCCCTAATCTCAGAATTCAAATGTTTAAAATCACATTTTCTTACCTCCATAACCATGCATTCTGTAGGGCATGGCAAAGATGCTCTCTTCTAAAAACCACCTTCATCCTGTCACTTGGAGATATTGTTGTTAGTTAAACATAGAAGAATCCAGGCTTTCTGTCTTGCTGCAGGTCCACAAATGAGAGGCTGCCAAGTGGGAGGAGTCACTTATTAGCTGTGTGTCATTGACTTAGATGTTTTACTTCTCTGGGCCTCAGTTCCTTCAACTGTAAAATATTGATGATAATTCATTGAGTTGTTATGAAAATTAAGATATAAAGCACTTTGAATAGTGCCTAGGATATAATAAGTGCTCAATAAATATGTTCTTGTCAGGTACCCTTTTTACCCCAAAATGGAATGACTATATATGTAGCTTTTTATTTTATTTATCCTGTGGGACAGAATTTTGTCAGGTGAAGAACTGCAGTCTGGGAGGAGGGGGAGTGAGTACAAAAGCATGGGGTGTGGAATGAGTGATACGTGTTTGGGAAGTTCAGAGAGAACCAGTGCAGCTAGAGGTGTAATGGGAGCTGGGTCCCTGGGGCCTAGAAGACTCCCTTGACATGGCAAAACTGGGAAGAAATCCCAGGCTTCCATGAGGCTTCTGCCCAAACTGCCTTGTGGTTGTACAGCAGAGTTCCTAACCCTCATCTCCTCTGGCAGAACCCTCACCTGGGCAGCTGGGACAGGGACAGGCCCTACCCAGGGACCAGGGTCTGTGCTGTCCAGACAGCTGTCTGCCCAGGTCCCAGGCTCCAGGCCTGATTCCCACTCAGGCATCTGAAGCATTCTCTCCTCCTCAGAGAAGGGAAGAGGGGGAGAGACTGCAGAAGCAGGGTCCTCTTAGCATCAGCAGGCACCACCTTGGGGTGAGCTTGCCTCTGAAAGCCCAGGGTGGGGACTGCAGGGTAAAAGGGCTAAGGCAGCCTGCCAGGGTGGGCTCTCCTCCTTAGCTGAGGTCTAATGGGAGTTGACAAGAGCAGCTGTGGGCCTTTGATCTACCCTTCAGGTATGTGTCCCAGCTTGGGATGGGGAAGCTGGAATGAGGAATGTTGATGGGGGCGGAGATAAGAAAGGATCAGTCCAACCAGGCAGAAAGAGCCTGAGGTCACCAGGCCAGAGTTCAGAGCAAGAAGAAGAAAAACTGAGCTAGAAAAAGGCCTGCACAGCTCCCAGATGAATGGCCACACAGCCCTTTCATTCCCCACTAAAGCCTTAAAAGCTAGAGAGGCTCTTCTGGCCTCAAACTTGGCCAGGCCCTTCTTGCATGGAGGGGTTTGGACTGCCATGTGGTCTTCATTTCAGGTCTGCGCACAGTCACTCCACCCTGCCGCACCTGGCCAGACATGAGGTGGGCTGGGCTCAGACTGGAGTGAGCCTCAGCAGGTGAACTGGGGTGGGGGCCTCCTGGAGCTGCCAGCCCTGAGATCAGAGGCCCAGCTTGGGCCCACTGGATATTTTTCCAGCTGGCCCCAGCCCAGGAGACACCTGCTTGGCGTGGCTCAGACAGATCCACAAGCCTGCCAATTGAAGGTTCTCAAGCCCCCACATCTCCCTTGACAGCACCCTTCCAAGGGGTCAACCAACATTTTATCAAAGACTTCCAGGGACAGGACTGACCACATCTTCAGGCAGCATATTTACAACACTTTGTCACCCAGCACTCCAGCCCCACTATGGGCTCACTCTGTCTACCTTGACTTCTGCCTCTTTAAATGAAATCCCCAGATGCTGACCCAAAGAAGATTGGGTCCTGAACCCCCACGGAAGACTAGTGAAAGGGCTGAGTGAGAAGCCTGAGTGAGGCCCCTTGAGTCTCCAAGCAGACCCTGGGGCATATGAACCTAGGTCTCCAAGAGGGGCAGCCAGACATTACCACAATGAGGACATGGAAGTGCAGGAACACAAAGAAATTCCCCTGGCACTTAGTTCTTTTCAGTCCAGAGGACTATTGTCATTCCTGGTCCATTTCTCGAGTGTCACTTAAGCATCAAAGTGTTAAGGCTAGCAGGATCCTTGAAGATCTTCCCATTACATTCCCACCTACTTTCCTGCCAAGAATTTCTCCTTGCACACCTTTAGCCCCAGTACCTTTTCCTATTTGGACTGTTCTGGCTGTTAAAAAAATTACTCTCTATTAATAGTCTGGATCCACTTCCTTGGACCTTCACCCTTGGACCTACTCTGCTTCATAAACTCTCATAGATGGGGAGGCAACTCAGGGTGGTAGAAAAGGCACACGGATCTATGCTTTGCCATCAAATTTTTGCCTGGCCTTTGGATGGTCCTTTCCCCTCAAGGTGTGACCTGATGAGTTCTCTCCAGATCAAAGATTTTTTTGTCAATTTTCTGTTCTATGATAGCTTTTCAGATTTCTGAAGATAGAGACCATGCTTCCCACCCTTCCCCAGTTTTCCCTTTTCATGGATAAGCAGTTCCAGTTACTTCAAAGGATCCTCCTAGCAAGGATGGGTGCTTCTGTCCCCTCCCCAGCCAGCTAATTCCCAGTGAGGAGGAAAGGGCAGAAATCCTAGGCACCTTTCTTCAATCCCTCAGAAGTGTCTACTATGAGGAAGCAAGGGAGAAGCCAGTGTTGGACTCTCATCTTCTTGGTCTCTGCCCTGTCTTCCCCTTGACCTTGCAGGTGCCCAGTTGCTCCTACTCTTAGCATCCTAAGCAGCAGGACCCAAAATGGCCACTGACACATTTCCCATGACTTAGCATCCTCCTGACTCCCTCTCACCCACTTTGCCAGGGCCTGAACTTCACAGAGTTGTAAGGTACTCTCCAGGAAGCAAGCACACTTCTACACATTTTTTGTAAAGCACCCTGCTCTGTGAGCATGGTGGCCTTGATGACTTCTATTTGGTTTGCCTGGCTTTAGAATCTACCTGCCTTCTGGAGCCCCTTCACTTCAGAGACCAGACCTAAAGAGCTCTGACAAATGCTGGTTTGGGGAAAACAGGATCTGCTTCCATTTAGAAAGTAGTATGAGCTGGCCACTTCGAGCTCCCAGGGGCCACTACAGCATCAGAGATGGGGCTGGACTCAGCAGTGATCCTGGGCCAAAGCCTGAGGTCTGGTCCAGAACCTCAGAGCCCTGGGACCCTGGAAAGACCTCCAGGAGATGACAGCATCAGTGGGAGCTTGCAAGTGACTGGGGCACACCAGCCTCCTCCCAGCAGCCCCTTTCCTCATCCTCTTCAGGCTTCTGAGGAACTGGAATGTTGGGTTTTCCCTGGGGTAGTTATCTGCTTCCTTCCCACCTGAGCTGTAGGTTGCAGAGGAGGTGAAGGAGTGTGGGGAAGAGCCTGGGGAGCACAAGCTAACCTTGGCCTAGAAGAATATGCAGAACACACAGACCGACAGAGCCCCTTTCCTAGCCAAGGACCCAGTGATAAGGAAAGGGGAGGGGGCAGCTGGAGGCCAGCAGTGGGAGGGACAGAAGGAGAGTTCAGAGAATGTGCTGTGTCAGCCTTGTGCTCAGCACTGAACTAACAACTCCCTCCTTTATCCTCCCCTCCCCTTCCCTCCCCCCTCCTTTTCTTCCTTCTTCCTTTCCTTCCCATTCTAGGTCTCCATTGCCCTTTCTTTCTTTGTTTCTTTCTCTCTTTCTCTCTAACTCCTGCCAGCCTCTGCTCACTCTCTGCCTGCCTCTCTCTGAGCTCTGAGTGCATGTGTTGCCCTCTCTCTACTTGTCTTCCTGTGCCTTACTGTCTTTTGGTTTGCCTTTCCTTTCTCTAAGCTCTGTCCATCTCTGTGTCCCTGAGTGTATCTTCCTCCATCTCCTGTCTTTTTCTCTGTTGCTCTTTCTTTCTCTCTATTTCTCTCTCTGTCTCTCTCCTCACCTATCTCTACCTTTCTTGGTCTCTGTCTTGCCCCCATCCCCTGCCACCTCTCACTTTCTCCCTGCTGTGTGGCTCCCAAGAGGCTTTCAGCAGCTGCCAGTGTGAATTCCCCCCCACACACTGGCCAACTGTGTTCCTGAGAGGGGCCAGGCTCAGCATAGAGAAGGAGGGAGACAGGGAAAAAGGAGGGCGCCAGGTAAGGTTTGCCCAGGGAAGACTGGGGAAGGAAAGAAACAATCTTTTGTAGCATCTCTGATGAGCCAAATATGCTACCAAGTGCTTCGACAAAAGTTCTTTCTTTATCTCGTGATGGAAAAATTCTTGTATCCCCATTTCCTGGATAAGGATGAGAGCACTTAGTCTCAGAGAGGGAAGTGACTTCTCAAAGATTACACAGTGTGTCAGTGGCAGAGATGTGGGATTTGAACCCAGGACTTTCTGCCTCCATTGCCCACAGGGAAAGGGCCTGTTCTTTGGCAGTCCTGAGGCCACCCTCTCTAAGCCCTAGCCTGCCTCTACCTTACCATTCTCTTTCTCTGGGTTGATGGGCTGAGGCTCTCCTAGTAAAGGACTAATTTGAAAACTTCCTGGAAAGCAGGGCTACTGAGGTTTGAGGTATCACAGTGAAACCACCCCGACCTGGCTCTCAGGAGAGAAAACCCCCAGGACCCCTTGGGGAGATCTGGCTGAGAAGATGACATTTGTTGGTAACAGTCCTTCAAGCTGAAAGGATCCTTGTATTTATCCCAGTCTAGCCCCTCTCATTGCACAGATGGGGACACTGCAGCTCAGAGAAGGGGAGTAGGCTTAGTCTACCTCAAGATATGCCCTTAGGGGAACTGGGACAACATTTGAAAGGGAAATCATCAAGGGCTGGTTGGGTTTGTATAAATAACATGGAAATTCTATGCCAGGCAATTCACCCCCGCCAAGCCATGTGCAGCCCAATTTTGGGCCAGGCACTTGTGGAAAGGCCTGGGGCTAGTCCTTGTGGCCAGGCCTTCTCATCTGTGGGACTCACTGCAGATGGAGTCAGACTCACCCCGAGGCTCCATGGTCTGCAGCCTTGGGCTTGCCTGATCCTTCCCTTGTGGGGGAGGTAGGCACAAGCCCAGGCTAGCAGCACAGCTGGGAGGGAAGAGCACTCTCTACTGAGACAGAGACCAAGGGAGGCAGACAGAGAAGAATGAGCAAGAAAGAGAGGACTAGGGAGAAATGGAGGCAAAGGGGGAGCAGCAGAAAGCATGAGCAGGTTAGCAGGTCATGGGGCTGCAGTGGGCCAGGGAGAGGTTGTGGAAGGACTGCAACTTCATTCTGCCCTTCTCAGGCCACAGCAACACCAATCCCACTCACTAGACCACCTCTGCCACCCACAAAAGGCTATCCATACACCATCTCATTTTGCTCCTCACAACAACAGGCCTGGGACATTGACAGGGCTGCAATTATTGTTGCACATTTGCCAGAAGGGGAAACTGAGATCCAGCAAAGCCATTTGTCCAAACTCTGATACAGTGAGTGAGCAGTTGACCCAAGGCCTTGAGCATACTTCAAGTGGCTTTTGTTGCTTTGCCCTCGTTCTGTTCAGGGAGACAGTGGTATGGGGTTGCCCTGATGAATTCTCAAGTGAAGAATAGGCAAGGTAGAGAAGTGGGGAGCCAGATTTGCTGGAGGGCATTTAGAGGGAGAGAGAAAATGATTAAGGGAGAGGAGGGATTGGCTGTGAGTGGAAGATGAAAGGAGCCAGCAGACGGAGCTTGGCTCAGGGATGAGTCAGGCCAACAGCCTCCAGAGATAGAGATCTACAAATATCTCTAAGGTGTCAACAGCCATGTAGGCTTTAAGGAGGAGGAACAGAAACACAGCTGGGGCAGGAAGAGGAGGAGAGGGGTGGGAAATGGAGAGTTATGGCCAGTTAGTGTGGGGACACCCACCTTGGGAACCATGCTGAAAGAGGCAGGCTGGGCCCAAAGGCAAGGCTCTGGAGGGCTGCCTTGGAGAGCTGCAAGGGACTTTAGTAGGAGCCCCTTTCTGTGGGAGTGCTGACCTCCCATTCTGAATCCTCCCATGGAATAGGCAGGACGCTGCTCATTTTCTGCACCACCCCCCCCCCATCAGAATGGGCCCTGTACCAACTTGGGGCCCTTCCATTTCTAATAGGGCTGACTCTAGGAACACACACTGCATATTCCCAGGGGTGGGCCTGATAGTCCTTCTGCCTCAGGGTTGCTCGGCTGCCTAAGGGTAAGTGTTGGAAGGAGCAGGAGTTCACTTTCCCAGGCCCAGACTGCTGGAGAAGGGCATAGCCTCTTTTCCTCAACTTGGAGGAGAGGCCACACAGAGGTACCACTCACAGATGGCAGGAGCCATTGCCTGGGCCCCACACTCACATACATTTCTGGGCTCTGCCCAGTGACCTGAGGAGAGGGCCTACGGCACCAACCTTGCCTTTGGCAAATGTGGCAACTGAAGCTCAGAGAGGGAAATAATGCTCCTTAGTTTGAGAAAACATTGCCTGGAGAAAATAGAGGAAGTAGGAGTGAAGCCTCTCTTCCTGAAGGGTTAGAAATACTATTCCACCCCACCAACCCACGTGTCTGCAAACCTCTCACACACAAACACACACTCGCATATATATGCAGGCACCTCTGCTTTTCTCCTTTTGGCTTAAAATAGGGGAACTTGGGCAAGGCTCAGAAGGGCCCAGAAAGACCTGGTGTGTCTCTTTCCAGGTGGTAGTTCACTGCTGCTATAGCTCTGTAAGGTTAGAGTGCATGATCCCATTTCGCAGATAAAGAGACTGAGGGTTAACATCATGAGCTGACTCACTAGTGACCTCAGGGCTACAAAGCACTAGAGAGGGATTTCAGACTCTGTGTGCAGACCCTACAGTCTTTGTGGTCCCCTGCAGGGATGAGATTCTGCAGCTTCCTCTATCCCTCCCTCTTTGCTTTGGTTATACACTCAGCCTCTCAGGAAGTTATGCTCTGGGCCTCCTCTGAAGCCCCACCATCTGGGGAACTGAAGCCAGACCAGGTGCAGTGACAATGGGGAGATGCCCCATTTCTCTTGTTCCTGAGAATGGGACAGCAACACCTATTTTCTGCCTCTCTTGGCACCATGCTGGGAGGGAGGTGTGGGGACAGCTAGGCAGCCAATTCAGAGGAGCCATGCTTGGCCTTCCCACATGTAGCCTGGAATCCCCACACTGGCGACACCCTGGCCCAGCCCACACTGGGTACCAAGTGGCCATGAGGCCCTGCAGAGAAAGCAGAAGGATGAGAAGGTAGGGGTCAGGCACAGTGGGAATCAGTCACCTGTTACAGTAATAACTCCTGTGTGCACAGCACTTCTCAGTCTTCAAAGTTCTTCCAGATACCTGCCATACAGGCTTCACATCTGGGAACGAAAGAGAGAAGAGGGATTACTCTCCCTGTTTTCCACATGAAAAAATGAGGGCTGGACAAGAGAAGTGTTTTGTTCAAGATCACACAGGTAGACAATAGAACAGTGCTTTGAGGATTATTTTTATTGCAACTCCTAGTAAAACAAACTTATGTACATATGCATGTGTGTATAAAACTAGATATATACAAAATGGAAGCAAGATTTGTGAAACAGTACTGATCCTTACTACATGAGATGTACCTGATTTCATTTTTTAAATATCCTCATCCAGACTCACTGGACTGATGACATGACTTGCTAATGTGTTGCAATCTGCAATTTGAGAGAGGCTGCTTTGGTCACACACTTGGTTCTCCTGCCTCCAAAGCCAGAGAGGGCTCTTGGGTTGTGCTCTGCTGCATTGGTCTGAAAGAGAGAAGAGGGGATAAGGTGGGTTTTGTCAAGCAAGGAGACATGATAACAATGGAAGTTTGGACTGGGGTGCTATGCCCTACAGGACCAGAGGGGGGCCTCCTTGTTCCTGCTCCTCCTCCAAGTAAAGGTAAGAACCAGACCTCAAAATTCCAGCCCCTGGAGGTACAGACCCTGGGATGCTAACACCAAGGCATGATGGGATATGGGCTTGACAGAGGGGAGGGGATCTGCTAGAAGTGGGGCTGGAATCACCCTGTGAGAGGTATGGATATTCCAGCATGTGCATGCATGCATATACCCACACATACCAGAAACCTTCCACTGTGGCCCCTTCCAGTCTTCTGCAGGCCCTAGGCTCCTGACACTAGAAGGGGAATGGATGCCCCATCCTTGGTGGCCCTTGGTGACCATAGGCCTAGCAGAGTGGGGGCTGAGGCCAGTGGCTGCTCTGGACCTAGTCCTGGCCCAGAAGAAGGACCTGGCTGGGCAGGGGAAGGTTTTGAGTGTCCTTGGAGGAAGTGAGCAGGCTTCTCATTGCTGGCTGCCATCAGAAGAGAGGGCTGGGCATGAGCATGAACCCTGGGCACCAGGCACACAGAGTTCAGAGAAGCCAGAGAAAAGATTGAGGGTGAAGGATTTGGGAAGATGATCTCATGACCCATCACCCTCAAAAGAAGAATGGCTCAAAGGATCAGAAAGGATGGGAGCACCAGAATATGAGACTCAAATGTTAGAGTTCTTTTTATTGAAAGTAAAAGAACTACAAATGGATTTTCCAAAGAAACTCACAAATGGAAAGGCCATACACTGAGGCTACAAAGTGGGACAGAAAACAAAGCTATGAAGGAATGGTGTCATGGAGGCAGTAAGGCCAGCAAACAGGCCCCAGTAGTGAGAAGTGTCTTACAGCTTTACTTGGAGGCCAGGAGATCCAAGGGAAGGGCATGGAGAACACCCACAACCTGGCTCCCAAAAGCAGTTGTGACCTGGAGGAAAGAGCAAACAGCAGCAGTAGCAAGTGAGCACTGAAGCTCAAAAGAGGCTAAGAGATGGAGATTTGGATGACATACTAGTTAAGAATATGGGTTTTGGAGTAAGACATCCCTGGCTCAACGGCCCAGCTTGGAGACATACTAGTATGACTTGGCAAGTCACTTAATCTTGCTGCGCCTCCGTTAGTTCATATGTTAAATAAAGGTGATCATGGTCCCTACCTCATAGCAGGCATTGAGATCCCATGATAATGTATGTAAAGTACTTAATACAATCCCTGGCATATAGTAAGAGCTTAATAAATGCAACTGTTACAATTATAACTCACTGTTCCTGCTACATAACTCAAGCAAGGCTCTTCTACTGGCTTAGAAAGTCTTTCCCTTCATTGCCCACCTATTCAAATCCTGCCCACACTTCAAGGGCTGGCTTTAAAATGACCTGTTCCATAGAGCCATTCTGATTGTCCCTCATCTGCCCATTAGCTCTTTTCCTTCCAAAACTCTCAACATTGTATTTGTCCCTCTTTTCTGGAATTTGCCACCTTCTACCTTTTATAGGACTATCAGTATATCTAACTTTTTGACTAGATGGACAGCTTCCTGAGTAGAAAAATCATAGCTCACTCAGCCCAGGCTCCCCAGAATGGCCAGCCCATGGATGTTGAATGCATTTTTGTCATTTTAAATAACTTTATCTCCAAGTCCAGGGTACAGAAAGCAACTACAGATAGGAGGTCAGAACGAACCATCATCATGACTCTAAGAACCCATGGAGACTAGATTTACAAGTGTAGCATTGATGTTCCAAAATGGGGGAAAGATAGACTTTGGTGATATCCAGCCACTTAGCTCAGTCTGGAACCTTGACAAAATTCTGAAAAAAACTGTGAAATTACTGGTTGGTGGGAAACCTCCAAATAAATCCAGGAGATGAGAATATGCCAGAGCCAGCTTGGCCTCACTTTATTTTGTGACTGTGTTGGTCCCTGGAGTTCAACAAAGTTCTGATAAGGACTCTGGCAGTGTCCTTGTGAGTAAGATGGAGAACTGTGGACTAGAGAAGGTCACGTGAATAGTGGAATTTAAAGAGCCTTGACTGATGTCAACCAGGAAGAAATTCTTTAGAACATTGCCACAGGGCCCTGGGCCTTGATCCCATCCTGAGCATTGAGGTGATCAGTGATCTGTAAGACAATGCAGACAACCTGGTCACTACTAGATTTCCCAAGACCCTGAGCTGTGAGGCTGACCTAATGCGTCGAATAGGAAAATGAAAACAAACAAACAAAAATGTTGACAGACTGGAACCAAGGGCAAGACCAGCCAGATAAAATTGAGCAGGGGTAAATGTAAAGTCTTGCTTTGAGATTCAAAGCCCCGATTGCACAAATACAGGCTGGGGAGACAGGGCTTAACAGCCGCATGTGTGAAAAAGACCTAGGGCTTTGAGTTGACCACAAACTTCACAGAAGCCAACAGTGTGACGTTGTGGCTAAAAAAGCTAATGAAATTGCAAGCTGTATGAATAGAAATACAGTTCCCAGATGCAGGAAGGTAATAGCTCCACTGTACTCCTCTTGTCCAAACCATCTGGAATATGGGGCCTGATTTTAGGCCCCATGTTTGCCAAGGCACATTGAAAAACAGCCAAGGCAGGTCACCCAGGCAGGGGAACTGCAACATGGGAGAAAGAGTTGGAGAAACTGAGGCTGTTTATCCTGTCCATTGGGGCTCCTGAACCTTGGCCTAAAACAGCAACATTCTGTAGAGACTCATTCCCATTGGGTGCTCACTTGGTGCTAGGCGCTGTGCAGAGGGCTTATGGACATGGAACCCTCACGACCCTGAGGGAGTCACTCTCCCCAGAGAAGTGGACTAACTTCCAAAAGATCACACATTTACAAAGTAGCAGAGACAACACACAGCCCAAATCTGCTTGGCTCCAAGGATCATGCTTTTGACCAAAAAACTAAAGGCCAACATGGGGAAGAGGGAACAAGGGTGGTCTATATGGTGCAAGAGGCATATCTGGCATCTGTGGGTAGAAAATACTGGAAAGTATGATCAACTCAATACATACATGATATTTGCAGGGTTTTGCTTTGTTTTGTTCTGTTTTGCTTTAACGTTTTATTATGGAAATTTTCAGATATATGCAAAAGTAGACAGAATCATTTTTGTGAGCCTCCATGTGTTTTCCCACAACCCAGCTTCAACAATTATCAACTCATGGTTAATCTTGGTTTACCCCCATCCCCACCCACTCTTCAACCAAGGATTACATTGAGTCAGATTCCAGACATCTCCTCAGTATGTAAACAGATGGTGATTTTAATAGTCAACCCTGTCCTGAGATAGAACTGGCATCCAGGAAAGAGAAAGAAGAACCTCATTGTCACCAGAAGGGTAAAAGTATCCCTGAAGCCCTTCTCCATTCACATAAAATTAAGAATATCCATAGCCAGCTCCCTCTTCTTTTGGACATAATTGAATTGATGGAGGCAGCTCAAAGAGCACAAGCTGGTGCTGCCATTTGGGCAAAGGAGTTTATTAAGGTGTGCTGGGCTTGCAAAGCTTCCCTCAGGGGCACAAGCTAGGGAGTCTCTTACCCTCTCCAGCCTGGGTCTGGCACTGCCCTGTGCTTGGTACCTAGATTCTGCTCAGAATGAAAGAGGAACATATTTCCCTAACCCCAACTCACTCTCTCTCTCTCTCTCTCTCTCTCTCTCTCTCTCTCTCTCTCTCTCTCCTTCTCTCTCTCACACACACCCTATTAGAGTCTTTGGAAGGCATGTCTTAGGCCGTCTCTCACACCTTGCCCTGGAGCCTGGCATGAGTCAACTCCTCGCCATGAACATGTGGGCACAGGTCTTCATAGAAGCCAGCCGTGGGAGCAAGAAACTTCAAGGCTTCAGGGGCTGCCAACCCCCAAGCCCAGCCTACACTTCCAGCAGGTGGTTCCTCTGGGACCTACCCACCCCCCTCCCAATGCCCTTCTTTACCAGCTCCTTCCTCCACCTTCAGCAGAGCCTCCAGCTATATCAGGCTCAGATCAACCAGGAGAACAGCACTTGACCCAGGCAAAGCCCATAAGTCCCTTAACTGTGGCAGGCCTATGACCCTTGACCTGAATAGCCCTTCCCAAACATGTCAATAGTATGGAAGGTATACATGTTTGTTTTGATGGATCTCACATGCACTCGGGATGTCTATGTTAGTCAGTCTTTGACTAGAGGCCAGGGCTTGGCTCCTGGTATTCTCCCTGAATGGAGAGCAATGGCAATTAGCTTTTTGAATAAGTAAATGTATTTCCAGAGAAGTTGGATGAGTTAACAGTGAGTAGAAATTATATGACTGGCAATATTGGTGGCTGTTGGTGATAACAGTGGTGGTATAAATGTTAATGTTGAGACAGGTAAGGACAGTGATGTCGGATTGTATTAAATTGATAATGATGGTGATGGAAGTGGCAATGGTGACAGTGAGGGTAGAAGAAATCATGTTGGTGGAGGTCATAGTGGTGCCAATGGCTGAAGGTTTGGGGTCCAGGCAGCTGTCTTTGTTGAAATGGAAAATATTCCCCACAGCAATTCACATAACCAAGGCCCTTTCTACGGGCTCACAACCCACCCTGAGAGCAGCTTCATGGCCAGGAGCCAACCTGAACATTCAGGTTCTGAAGGTTTGTCATGTTGATATCTGTTGAGTTAGGTCTCACTGGAGACAAAAGTGTGACCGTGAATGTGACTTCTCTGGGGGTCTCTTGGCACAGGATTCTAGGCCAGGTCAGAGAGTAGGTTCAGACACAGACTGGTTTCAGGGAAAAGAGATGCTCTCTAGCCCCTTTTTTCCAATCTTGTCTGTCACCAGGTGTGACCTCACAGAGAACCAGTCAGGCAGAACACTGCACCAGACTCTGGATTTGTCTTGCATCTGAAAGCCCTGTAAAGTGATTGGGGGAACAAGCAGCTGGATCACCACTGGAGGCCACAAAGCTCTTTTCTGTCCCCAGGAAGAGAGACCCCATCTTCCTGGGCTAGAAGCCCAGCTGCAAGCAAGGGAGTTTGGCCTCTGAATCCCCAGGAGGCTGAGGCTTTTTGATCTGGTAGCCTGAGGCCCCTAGGGGGAGACAAAGTGGCCCAGGAGCCCATGAGGAGAGATTCACTCCTGCTTTGGCTACCCCAGCATCAGTGATAACAACCTGGTCTTTGTGGAGAGGATTAGCCCCACTCCTTCTGTGGTGCGGTGAGAAAAGTAGGGTTTTTGAAGTCAGACAGATCTAGGTTGGAGTCCAAGCTCAACCATTTCCTATATTGGACCCTTGCTCAAGTCTCTTCACTTTGCTGCACCTTAGTTTCCTCATCTGGGAAGTGGGCTAATAATTCAGAGTTTATAGAGAATCCTATGACATTTCCACACTGTACCTGTCACCACTATCAGCCCACAGTGGACATTTCATGACTAGTAGTAGTTCCCTTTCCTCCTTCAACCTCATTTAGACTACAGCCTTTTCCAATACCTTACCCACTCTGTGCACCCAAACACCCCTGAATAGCAGATTGGGTGGCCAAGAGCCTTGAGTTGCAACCACTTGACTCAGTTCACTGGGAAAACTCCAGGTTGGGCACTGGTCAATAGGTAGTTCTACAATGCCAAAGGGTAATGCTTTCTTTGTGCCTGGCAGAAAGGAAGGTGGCTCTTCCCCAATGCCTTGGGCAAATGTGTCAGAGCTGGCCAAGAAAAGGACACTGTGTGCTTTCTTCCTGCTCTGTGATTCTCTGGCACTTATTCCCCAAACCCCTCCATCTGGTATAGAGCATATGTTATCTGGTGACGTCTCTTGCGTTGTTGTTAGGAAACGCTGTATTATTTAACTCGGTGTGCATATCTCTGTGCATGTGTGTGGGTGTGTGCTGTCCTTTCAACTAGACTACGAGACTCCCAAGAGCAGGGGACATCACATCCCTCATCTCTTCTATAGCACAGGGCTGGGAATCTGGAATGCTTCAGTCCTGCCAGGTTCTTGCTTCTGTGGTTGGGCAGCTGCTGAGTGTCCTTCCAAAAAGTGTGAAGACTGCAAACCCCTTCTAAGCTCTGGGGTGAAGGGCTTTTGTGGCTCTTCTGAGACTGTTGTCCTGACTCTTTCTTTCTCTGGGAAAATTTTTACAGGCCTCTGACCTGCAAGCTCTCAGTCTCTCGGGTTCGTCTCTGCCAGTGTCTCTGGGAGTGAATGTCTTCCAGCCTCTGGGAAATGAGGGCGGGGCCAATGCAAACATCACAGCTGAATAGAATCTTTGTGGCCTAATGATTTTGGAAACCGATTTGCACGGCAGGCTTATTATTCGGAGGATGGGAACCAGCTGTTCTCCTCTCCCTGACAGCAGGATAAGAAGGAGCGGACAAGAGATGCAGTTGCAGGGACTGTGCTTTCTGACCTAGAGGGCCAAGTGATACAGAAACCTGAGGCCCTAGATTTAGGGGGCAGCATCCTCTCTAAAAAGCTCTAAGAGCAGATTATCTTTTACTCCAGCTCCATCTGGATGAAGAATTCTTCTCTTTGGGATCCAGGGTGGATATTATGACCCCGAGAGGCTCAGGAAACAAGGAGGCACAAGATAAGCACCAGTAGGTAAGACACATATAGGAAGCTAGAAGGAAGAGGTCATGTGAAGTCCTGGGACAGACATCTGGGCCTCTTTAGGCAAGGAGCTCCCTTGAGAGAGTGTGTTGCCACAAGAGGACCAGTTTTCACTGAAGACCAAATGGGTCATGTGCTTTTATATCTATTAATCACCTTCATCCCTCAAGGTGAAACTTTGAGGCAAAGTGGTTATTGTGACCATTTTCCTGATGAGGAACCTGAGGCTCATTCAGAATAGTGAAACCATTTGTTCAAAGACCCACACAGAACAGCAAATGACATCATCAGGATTTGAGCCTTGGTCTGGCTCCAAAGTCAGTGCTCTTTCCACTGTCCCATAGGCCTCAGTGTCCGAGGACAACAGTGACAAGCTGGGTCACTGCTGCTGGTGGAGTTGGGAGAGGAGAAGAGCGTGACATTGATCCACTGGTGAGGAGCAAGGCTGTGCATCAGGCCAGGCCTCCACAGGTGAAGCTCCCCAGGCCCCAAGCATCCTTAGCCTTTGATGTCCCAGTCTGAGTGCCAGGGCTGTCAGTGGGTAGCGTCCACACTGGAGCCCTTTCTGGCCCCAAAAAGAGCATATGTCAGGCTCCCAAGCTTAGGAATCACTGAAAATGGGCCTGGATTCACTGAAGGTGTAGCTTCACCAGGGCATCTGGGACTCTCTGCCAGTGCAGGTAGTGCCTTCTGAGATGCAAGGAGGCTAGTTCTCATCTTCACAGAGCTATTGAGAAGTTGAAACTAGAAAATGTGTATACGAGTGCCAAGGATGATACTGTGCACCCAGAAACCCAGTAAGTGTTAGAATCTACTTGGCCAAATGAAGGACAATGTAGTGAGAAGGTCTAGGCTCTTTTGGGGGTATCAGGAGAAAGGGGGGAGCTTGAAATCCACAAGGCCTGAGTCCTGGCCACTCCAGAGCCCACTTCTTCCTAAAGAGGTCCTCCCTTCCTTCCACAAGCTGCTCCAGTGGGCTCAGCTCTCTTTCTATGCATGAGGCACCCCACCTGCTCTGTCTCTGCCCACCTGGGAAGAATGTGTGTCCTTCCTTCTACCTCTACAACAAATCAGCAGGCTCGTTTTTGTGTTAAGGACTTTATGGCTACTCTGGACAGAGGAACAAGTTGGTGGGGGGAGGGATGGTCACCAGAATAACAACTGTGGGGAAGCCTCAAAGGGTCAAAAGAGCAGAGTTCCAGTTGCCCTTGGCATTCATTGAAATGGAAATAGAGCCAGTGTGGCCATTCTCAGAGGCCTTTCCCAGACTCCTTTTTTTCCATGGTCCCCTGGACATTGCTTATAACTTCATTCTCTCCCTCTTTTATGCTTGAGCTTGGGGCTTCTGTATTCCCCAGTAAAGTGCCCTCATGCTCAGCTCCCACCCCCAACCCTCCTCATCATCAATAGGCCCCAGGGATAGCAGAAACCCTCTTAGTGCAAAATAATAAGCATCCAAATTCCATCATTCATGTTCACCCAGACTTAAGTGGGTCATTTACATGAAACCTGGAATGGAAGGGCTAGGAGGGAGTTTAGGGATCAACTAGGTCATCCCTTCCCCCTGTCCTGACTCTCTTGGGAAATAGAGAAGAAAACTGAGGCCCAGAGAAGGGAAAGGAGCTCCCCACTGTTATATAGTGAGCAAGAGGCCACACCACAACAAGAGGCCAGGACTCAAAGGGCTCTCGCACTCATTGCTTTTGATCAGACTGTCCAACTCTGAGGGCTGATGATCAAGCCCCTGAGAGCCTCAGAGGGTAGAGCAGAGCCAGCTCCTGCCAAATGTATGAAGGGGGTTTCAGAGGAGGTTTTCCCCTAGCTAAGAGCCACATTAGGCAGTCTCTTGAGGCCCAGGGGAAGGAAATCCCATCTTTTGCTAGCCTACTGTGTGCAAAAGGCTCCCCTGTGGGCTTATTTCATCCCCATGATCAATCTACCCAAGAGAAAGGCAGCGTTATTATCTTCATTTTGCAGATGAGCTAAGTAAGTGTCAGAAATCTGAAAGAATACATGTATGAATAGGTCACATAGCTAGGAAGTAATGCTCTGGACTCAAAGTCTGTGCCCTAGTACCTACATCTGGCTTCCCCAGAGGGCTCCTCAGAGCTCATCTCAGCCATGTCCGAGCTCCAGCCCATGCTCTTTCCCCCTCTACCTCCATCCCACCTTCAATTCACCTGGCATGACCTGGGCAAGGATGGCTGGGTGAGGGAGCCACAGAGCAGTGCTCCTGAGAACAACTAAGTCCTAACTCAATCTCCTCTAAGTACCCTGAGAAGTTGGGCAGCAGCTCTCAGCACACTGCTGAATAGACAGCATGTGTGTGTGTGACAGTGTGTGCAAGTGTCATCTCTGTATGGCTGTGTGTGTATGTGTGTGTGTGTGTGTGTGTTTAATAGCTGGGTAATGTCTAGGTCAATTTGCAGTTGTGCATGAGGCTCTGTACATGTGTGAGTCTGCAAAGTTGGGGCTCCATTTGTCTGGGTCAACACAGACGTCTGGAACTGCGTATGATTATATGCATGTGTCTGTCCACATGTGTCACTGTGCTATGGGTGCGTATTTCTTTCTGTATATAATCTGTCCCGGGTACACCTACAATGTGTGTGTGCCTGATTCTAAACAGGTCTGGCAATCTCTGTGGTGTCTGGGTGCAGGAGTGGTGCTGATGCCAATATCCATGCCTGTTGACACTATGATTTGTGTGGGTGTCCAGGTGTGCAGAACACTGTATGTGTGATTTAGACAAGTTGCCATGTCTACAGGGGCATGACTGCCAGGACCTCTTTGTGCAGCTGGAGGAAAGTCTACAACACACGTGTTCAGGTCTGGGGCTCTGTGGCAGCATGTGTGTATTGTGCACATGAGTGAGTACATCTGCACATGCGTCTGTGGCTGAGGGCTCCCAGTACACATGGAACACCATGCAAAGGCAGGGCTGATGTCAATCCCCACCAGTGAGTCTCAGCAGTCCCTAGCACCCCCAGCTTCCAAGAACCATCCCCCACCCGAGGAATCAGAACCCATCGGGTGCGAGCATCCCTATTACACCCTGCCAAGTGCACTAATTCCCCTGGGGAAGTCATTACCAACAACCATACACAGCCGGAGTTGCTTAATCACTCTTAAGAAATTTCTTTATAATCTGAGTAAATTACTTTAATTACTTGCAACTACCAATTAGTGTTTGAAGGTTTCCCTTCCAGAGAAACAAGACTCCCGCTCTGGACTTCCAGTGCCCTCCTTCTCCGGGGTGAGGGCTGCTCACCTGGCTGCCCCTTCTACCAGGCGCCAGACTGCCTCCTCCTCCGCCCACAGGGCCTGGCTACTCTGGCCCAGCCTCTGGCTTGGCTTTAGTGGGGCTCAGTTTCTCACTGGTGCACGAGGAGGAGGAGGCTAGAGCACCAGCTGGCCGCAGCACAGCATCTCCCAGTCCACCCCCATGGGGTCTGGCTCCAGGCTCCCAGGCTTGGCTGCCAAAGGCCAGAACTTTTCCTCTCTGGACCTCTCTGGACCTCTCTCCTTCCCACCCCTTCCCTGCCCTGGGCAGGATAAATGGCTGTTGTCTTTGAGCTCCTTGCACAACAGGGGCACAGTGGATGCAGGTACCTGAGGGCCAAGCAGTCCTCTCAGTCAGCTTCTGTTGAACTTCCAGAAGAGGACCTACACAGCTTCCCTGCCCAGCCCAGTGAAGCCCTGGAAACTCCCAGAGAAAAAGCAGCATGTTATAAGAGGAGGCGGGGAAATACTGACTTTGGTTGGAGTGCCTACTTCCTTCACCTCAGCTGCAAGTCACTTCCCCATGCTAAGCCTCCATCCCCTTGTGTGTAAAATATGGAAGATGAGGCTGACTTCACACTTGAATGTGAAGATTAAACCCCTCCCTTCATTGGACTAGGAGTGGGGGGGATACACACTACACCCTACATACTAATTCCCAGTGTGCTAGGGGCAGGGGACAGGGAGAAACAAGACCCTGTGACTGCCTTCGGGAAACTTCTAGTCACATAGGGGAGATTGGATTTGGAGAAATAACCAGAACAGAGGGAGAATGGAGGTATTTGCCCTAATAAAGGGGGATTCAGAAACTATTGAGGGTGGTCAGGAAAACAAGTGCAGGGAAGATAGGCTTACTTAGGAGGCTGCTTCATGTGGCACTCACCTCACCACCGAATTCCTGTTTCTCCCTCCCTGGCTTCATTTAGACTCTAGACATGTGGGCAGAGGTATCTCTCATGTCTGGACCCTATGTGTATAGCCACATAGGAGGTGAAAAGACATCCCCCAGGGCTACTCCTGCTTACTTGGGCACCTTCTTGTGTGTGCACACATGCGTATATCCGTGTACACATATGCATACAAAGATAGAGATGAATGTGTATAATATGCATATGTGCACATGTAAAACATGGAGGAGAAGAATGGGTGAAGATAAGGAAAGAGAAGAAGATGCCAGGGAGCTAGTCTTCCACCCTCCTTTGTGCCAGCAACTCTTTCTTCTCAGTTCTGGGAAGCAGCCCCTGTTCACAGAGTGCAAGGGACCCACTTCAATGCACCCTAAGGCCCCTCTCTTCCACTCAGCCTGCCCTATCCACCAATGAGAAGCTCCCAGATACTCCTGATTCCTTCCAATCCAATCACTATTTGGGCACACAGTTCCCAGAGTGTTTGTTCTTCCCAAGTCTCATTAGATTGTCCCCATAGTCCTGACAGGTAAATGCTGGTAATGACTCTCTTTTAAAGATGAGGAAATAGGTACAGAGAGATGATATGACTTATTCAAAATAAACTGTGTTGCAACATAAGCTCTTCAGCTCCCAGCCCTTTGGCTGTATGGCATGGGGGTCCCACCAACCATTTGAGAGGTGGGGCTGGGGGCTGGGAGGATTGAAGGGAAGGCAACATCTTTGTCTGAGATCCAGGGATCACTTGGGTCACAGCTACACCCCCTTTCTCTAGGCTTCAATCTCACTGGCCCTCCCCTTTCCCCCACCCCACGGAAATGAGGGAATCAGCCACCTTCTGGTCAGGTGGTAGGGCTGTGAGGGTTAATTAACTGTTTCCCAAAAAGCTTTGAAGATGAAGGCTCCTCCAGGAGGGAGGGGGTGCAAGCCAGCTTGCAGACAGGCAGAGCCGCCAATGAATTGGGACACCAGGTTGTTATTAAGGAAAAATCCCCAGCTTCTTGCCTCCACTCCACCACCCACTTCCAGGTGCCGCCAGTGGGCTCTATACTTTGCAAGCTCTCTGCACTCCCTGCCCTACCATGCCCAGGCATGCCTTTCGGAGGTGTGCAGACCTGGTAGTGCGGGGTTGAGTCCCAGGTCTCTGGCAGGCAAATAAGGGAGGGAGAGGAGGGACCCCCAGGGCTGGAGACAATGCAAGTCCCAGGGGCCACACAAAAGAGAGGCTGGAGGTCCTATCCTGCCTGCCCTTCCTAGCTCTATGGGGGGGGGGGCTTGTGGAGAGAGTCTGCCTGCTCCTGCCTTGGCTCAACCAAACCAGGACTCCTCAGCAGTGTGCCTGATCCAGATGCCCAGGAAGACGGCTCTTGATTCAGTGCCCTTCATCCTCAGAAGGCCAGAACTGGTGTTGGATATATATTCCCAGGAAAACCAGGTGGAAAATCACATTCTTCTACCTGCATGTCAGAAGGTTTCCATAGTCACCTCCTTGATCTCTTATCTCCCTCCCTCTCTCCCAGTGCTGCAGGACCCTGACCATGGCCTAGAGCTTACAGTCTAATTGGAGGGGCCAGAATTGTAAGAGAAATTGTAGCTATTTAACCTAGCATTTCTTTTCTGGGGAATAATCCTACAGAAGGACTCACACATGCACAGTGATAATATGGAAAATGGTAGTACATATCAGAGGGGCACATTGTACCGAACCTAAATGACCATCATGAGAAGAATGGTTTGACAGACTATTCTATATTATGGGATCCAATGTGGCTGTTCAAAAGAATAAGATAGATCAATACATGCACTGGGGAGAGATGCCCCATACTTCCTATTAAGGTTGAAAGTAAGTTGTAAAACACATGTACATATAGAATAGAGCCCAATCTGAAAAATGAAACCACTTCACCCTGGCTGGGTGGCCCAGTTAGTTGGAGTGTTATCCCATGCACGAAAAAGTTGTGGGTTAAAATCCTAGTCATGGCATATACCTAGATTTCAGGCTTGATCCCTGGTTTTGGGGTGTGTACAGGAGGCAACCAATTAATGTTTCTTTCTCTCTCATCAATAAATATATCCTTGGGTGAGAATTTTTTTAAAAAAGAAATATGAAACCACTTTATATCTCCATACATCCTTATGTATGAGTGAGATGCATAAAACACAATTCAGAGTTTACCTGGGACCCTGTGCTGCTCTACTAGGCCTGGCCTGCAGATAGGGGCCTGACTTTTGTCTTTTTAGTCCACAGTAGCAGAATTACAGGGCAAACAAGAAGTAAACTTGCTGGTGAGTGCCATGGGCCAAGCCTGTACAAGGACTGAACATATGTTTCCTAAGGGTGGCTAAGGGTCTCTCCAGCAAGGAGGGGCAACACCTTTGGAAGTTGTCCATCCTGACCCCTGCCTCCATGGCAGATGTCTTCCTCCCACACCTTTGGTCAAGCAGGATCTCCCCAGAGCTAAAGTGCTCTGCCTGGCATCTGAGAAAGCATAGCTCCATTACCCAGTCAGGGCCAGAAGTACACAAGTGAATGAGTCCTTCACGTGCCGTGGTAGGCTCTGAGAGGGGACCAGGGGGAATCAGAGGACACAGTATCAGCCCCCAAAGTCTGGTGGACTGTCTGGTGGACAGTGAAGAAGGGAGGGTTTGGAGTGCAAACACAGAAACCAAACTGGATCCCATTGAGCAGAAAGATAATCTATACTGAGACTCCAGAAGGGGTGCTGTCAGAACTTATGGGAGCTTTGGAAGCAGACTGGAGAATGCGTGAGAGCCAGGGAAGCTCTGAGTAGCCAAGAAGCAGCAGCACAGCCTGGCTAGGATGTCTTCGCTGCCATACAGCCAGCATGGACAACACCCACCCCTCCACTGTGGCACTTGTTCAAAAAGGGAGCATCCGTTCAGCTGAATTCCAGTCATATGCCAGCTCCCTTGACCTCCTTTGAAGCAGTTGCCTTAGATTACCCCCTATTAAGACCATATAAAAAGGAGAGAGAGAATTTCTCAACAAGAAATCAAGATGCCATGGGGGGATGGGCAGCCCCCAAATGACAAATGACCATGGGAGAAGCTGGGACCCAGCACCACAAGGCTGGTCTGTGCTGAAGGCATGGATAATGACTACACAGGGTCTGGGCGCAGTGGCTGTTGGACACCTTCTTGGTGCTGGCCCTGTACTGGGCTCTTCCCACATATCTTCCATCCTGATGACTCACCTCAGCCCCAAGACACAGGCATTATTACTTCCATATACAGATGAGGACCTGGAGGCTCAGAGGCAGGGAATGACTTCTCCAGTGTCATCACCTATACCCCAAGTGGTTGAATCTGGACTTGAACTTGAGATGCAGGCTCTGCTCTCTTCTCTGCCCCACCACCCTACGGTAAGGCAGGAGCCATGGCCACTGTCTGAGCAGCCCCTGGGGTCTGTGTTGAGAGCTCTGTATTAGCAGTACCCTCTCCAGCTCTCTCTTCTCCTTCCTTTCCTTCTCCTGCCTCCAGAACTCAATCCTCAGCAAATCTCTGGACTCAATTTAGAACAGGGACTTGAGGCTTTTGGTGCCAGGCAGCCTTGTGGGTGGAGGCCAGGTGAGCTATAGTCATATTCCCTGGAGGCTCTCCTGCCAGCTCCCTGCAGGGCTGGCTGGGATCTTTTGGCCATGAGCAGAGCCTGGGAGGGAGAAAGGCAGAAACTCCAATTCTCATTTCTTGC
The DNA here is from genome assembly GCA_004027735.1 of Carollia perspicillata. Taxonomy (NCBI): domain Eukaryota; kingdom Metazoa; phylum Chordata; class Mammalia; order Chiroptera; family Phyllostomidae; genus Carollia; species Carollia perspicillata. The sequence continues at coordinate 36,047 of PVKM010003029.1, forward strand.
CTACCTTGTACCCCACCATGCCAAGACAAAGCAAGCAAGGCAAGCCAGGGGCTGTCTAGAAGGTAGGGGAGTAGAAGATGGATACAGAAGTTACCCCAGGATACCCAAGGGATAATAGGGGTATCTTCTAGGCCAGATGGTAGTCTCCTGTATTCTATTACCTTACTCCCCCTGAACTGACAATCCAATGCTCCATCAGCCACTTTGGTGGCAACCCTACCTCCCCCCACCCCAGACACTTGGCTTCATCATGGACTCCTGGCTTGTCACTCACAGTAGGTGAGGTGCCCTCTTAGGGAAGGGAAATAAGTCCCTTTTAGGGACCCCATGTTGGTCTTTTCAGGGCCCCAGACTTTGAAGCCTTCACTCTAAAGAGACTTAGTATTTCTCTGTATTCAACACTTAGAAATCCTTGACCTATTCCTCTTGGCTCATCAGCCATGTAGCAAAAGTGAGACTTTCAGCCTGGGTTTAAGTTCCTTTCTACTGTTGCTTCACAGTGCTGCATGGACAATGCAAGCAGATACACAGGTGAAGGGAGTGGGACAAAAATACCTGTTGCCTCCCAACCCTGCCCCTATGGGCTGAGTGAATTGGGGTAAGACCATCCCTCTCTAGTTTCTCATTGCAAACCCTACATCACAGGGTTGCTACAGACTCCAATGAGTCAATGATGTACATTCATTCTAGAACAATAATAATTTATTACAGGCTCACTATGTGCCAGACATTATTCTAAGCACTTTATTAGTATCAAAGCATTTAAGGCTTATAGCAGCACTATGACCCAGTGATCTATTGTTCTTGTGATTTTACAGAGGGTTTGAGGAAGATCTAAGGCATGGAGACACTAACTTGCCCCAACTCACAGGGCAAAGAAGTAGCAGAGACCAGATTTAAACTCAGGGGTCCTGGCTCCAGAACCTTCAGTATTAACCACTGTGCTGTACTATAAAAGCCTGCAGAAGCCTGAGTATTATTTTTTAATACCTGCCTCTAACTAAGGCTGCCTGTGACTGCAGCTCTTCAGATAGGGGACTCTAACAAAGATTTGGCGTGGAAAACCCAAGTGGCTGCTTTCTGAAGCCGATAGAAGTCTTCAGAGGTCAGCTGCAGCTTGCCACGAGTAGGGGCAGAGGGCCCCTTCCCCACCCGCAGCCTTGGATTTGGGGGAGCATCTGGGCGGCTCCTGTCTGCTCTGGCTGCAGGGGAAGGGGGGCAGGAGAAGCGGGTGAGCCGCTAATCAGAAGCAGCGGGCCTGCCAGGGCGCAGCCCCACTACTTGGCTAGCTCCTACGCAGCAGCCAGCGCCTGCTGAAAGGGCCCTGCTCCACCCCGAGCTACCGGCAGTGGTGTGATGATGGAGAACCCGGGAAGCGCCTCCCTGGGGCCCCACTGCCCGCCACTCTGCTTCGATAGCCTGTCCGAGAGGCAAGTCCACAGTCCAGCAACTCCTCCAGCGTTGCACACATTCTTCTTGGCCAAGAAGGAACGCGGCCAGCTAATGTAATCCAGATGTGGGATAGTGCTGGGCTTGAACCCCAAATACCCCAAATACCAGCCAGGCCACTGGGAGACCTGGGGACACACAGGAGGGCTGCTGGGGTGGGGGGATTCCTGGTGTTCTTGAAGCCTAGAACCCAGCCTCAAGCCCCGTGAGTCATGCTCTGGGGGCCTGGGCCCAGGCTTCTGCTCCCTCTTTCAATGCTGTGCTTATTCCTGATGCTGAACCTGCTGGGTAAACCAGCTCCCTCCCCTATGGGAGCTGGAGAGCCTGGTGGGTAGCTTAAGGAAGCCCACCTGAGAGCTTATGTGCTCCTCTTTGAATCAGAGGCTCCATCCTGTGACACTGGTGTGCTGAATATCCAGCTTTAGCTGGTCCTCTTTGTGTGGGGATAGTATGGGGAGCATTAAGGGGTCACAGGACTTGAATGTCAGGGCCAGCTGCACTATGTCCTAGTGTCATGGTCTTGGGCATGCCACATCAGTTTTCTAAGTCTCAGTTAACTTATCATTAACATGGGAGCATGTGGAGGCAGTTCTACCATGTGAGAAAGCATAGACCCCAGCACTGAAAGGTGAACATGGCATCTGCTGGGGCAGAGGGAAGAAAGGCCCACTCTCTGGAGAGGTCAAGTTGGTGCCCCAGTCCCTCATTTTCACATGCTTCCTTCACTCCCAGGACCAGGCCACATTAAGCAGGAGGAAAGTGACTAGCCAGGTGTTATGTTTCAGTCCCTGCTACTGGAGCTGGAGAGTTGGGAAGAAAATGAGGGTGAGCAAGTCTGGAGCCCTCCTGGGATATGTTCCTTTAGAAGCATCACAGCAAGTCTATCAGAATGCTGTGCTCCCAGACCAGTGGCACCTCATGGATATATGGCAATACTGAGTGCTGGAGAAACAGGTTGTAATATAATGTGATGGCCTCTCAAAGGCCTTGTTATCCCCACAGATCTTTTCTAGCCTCCAACAAGCCCAAAGAGTCTGAAATTGTACCATGAGCACTTTACAGTAAGTGATTACTTGCCACTGACACCACAGAGTGAATTAGTTGATTAGCTGGCTGGAGGAATAGGAGTGATGGGGATTGAAGGGATCGTTTCAGAGGCACATGGAACCTCCCAGAAGGAAAGATCTGGGTTGACTTGGGTGTAGAAGGAAGCAGTCCTAGGGCCCCAAGATGCTGGGCATGAACTGAAGAGCTGATAGGGTAGAGGACTATACCTCCTGGGACACTGGACTGAGAAACGAGAGACCCAGGTTTGAGTTCTGCCATTGCCATTGACCAAGGTATATGACCACAGGCAGGTCACACTTCTTTTCTGAGCTTCAGTATTCTGTATATGTACTATTTAGAGGCTGCCCTGGGAGGGGACAAAGCAGGTGAAGTTATCTCTAAACACAATCTGAAGGGTAGCATTCAAGGATTTTAATTTCTAAATGCACCTCTGAGTTAGGCCTATGCTAGGGTCTTCCTATGGTCCTGGAAAAGTGGAGGAACCAAGGCTTGGGAAAAGGAATAAGAGAAATTCTGAGCCACAGGAGTGGTGAGTAGGGGGTTCCTGCTTTGTGGGAGACCCAATTCCTCATCTACACAGGCTCAGAAAGGTAGCTGAAGAAAAACAGGAGGGAAGGAGAGAGGGAGTGAGAGGGCTAGCCCCAGTCTATCCCCCTCACTGCATTTGCTTTTAAAATAAAACCCATTTATATATAAATGTTGGCCTGATGCCCAGTCTCTGTAGAAAAGCTTTTCTGTATTAAACGCTACAATGAATTAAATTAACCATAATGATTTCTTTGTGAATGGAAACCTCTCTCTCTCTCTCTCTCTCTCTCTCTCTCTCTCTCTCTCTCTCTCTCTCTCTCTCTCTCTCTCTCCCTCCCTCCCTCCTCCTTTGTGACATGGTTTTGATCAGGTTTTCCCCTTCCTCCTCAACTTCAACACTCCTGCCCCCACCCTCCCCACTCCCACTCCTACTAGCAGTACTGCCCTCCCAGCAAGTGACCAGTTCTGTGAATTACTTCCCAAGGTTAAGCTGATGCCTCTGGTGTCCAATGTGGAGAGAAATCGGCCAGCCTCAGAGAGGGGGGCAGGGGCTCATGTGCACAAATGAGGCTGAGAGCATACCCTGGGAAAGTATGTGCCCACAAGGGCTTCCACGTAAGGCTTTTCTGCCAGCAGAACAGCTCTGGGAGCCTCACTTTCTTGTCTACAAACTGGAGTGTGTGGTATTGAGTCCAACAGACTACTGAGGGGAAACTGGAAGGGGACACACACATGTGTGGGGGGCTGTGCCCAGGAGAGGAGTAGGTATGAATGTGGACACTTGGGGGAATGCCCAACAACACCTGTGCCCACAGGGGCATCTCCAAGTGTGGGTACCTGGACTCCTGCCAATGCTGGTATGTTGAGCCATGGTGTATCATAACTGCACCTGAATCTTAATCTGCAGGAACCTATCCAGGGCTAGGCCCTGTACATGCAGAGAGAAGTCAGACATTGGCTCTGCCCTTGAAGCACTCATGGATGCTGTGTGAGGAACAATCAGAAGAGGTATGGTGAGTGCCAGGTGGCAAGAACCAAGGAAGGCTTCCTGAGGGTGGTAGCTTTTAACCTGAGGGCTAGAAAGAAGGGCCCTGATAACAACAATCTTTCCCATGAGCAGAGCTTCACATTCACATTCAGCACTTTCTAGGGAATCTGTCATTTCTCCCATACATTGAGCCTATAAACTATGTATTATTACCCCTATTTCAGAGATGAGACAATGAGGGTTTCAAGTCGCTGGTACCAGTTTATTCTACAGCCACCACCCGGCCCCAGCCCACCATACATTCCACCTCTGAGAGGCCCAGCTGCCCTCAGCACCCACAGCCAACTTGGTGACCCCAGTCTTCAAGCTGTCCCCCACTTCTTCACCCCTATCTCATAAGGATAAAACCTTGGGGGAGGACATTCTTTCCATAGGTCTGTGTCCCCATTGGTATCATGAAAGATGCTCAGAACCCAGGCCACATCTTTCCAAAACGCCAGGCTGTTGTGAGCCTCCAGGTTTGTCCTCATGGCACTTCCTCTGCCTCCTATGCACCTACTGACCTTGCAGGTATCCTGGGTGCCTAGTGAGAATCCCATCACTCCCTCTGTGTACTCTGAACAGTCTCCCAGCATGACACCTAAATAAGACATTCGAATGATCAGTGAGCCTGTTTGTGTCTCTCAGCAGATGGTGAGCTCCATAAGGGCAGGGGTGATCTCTGATGCATTTCTGTTTCCCAGGAACACAGAACCAGAGTCTGTGATGCTTGTGGAAGGAAGAAAGGGAGGGAAGGAGGGAGGGAGGGTGGGTCCTTTCCATGCAACATAGACTGAGGTTCTCATAGTGTTCATTCTACCAAAAACTGTTCAGATAGATGGACATTTTATGATACTTGTAGGATATATCAGCATTACAAGGGCGAAGTCAAGGGCAGGGGCCTGCCATTGAGTACAGGCTTGAAACAGGAGAAAAGACTGGGCTATGGCTGGGACCAGTGATGGGAAATGGATGGCTCTTGGGGCAAATGACGACTTCCTCTCATGGCTGAAAACCTCTGGGAAAATCAGGTCCCCACAGCAATAGAGCACAGCATGCAGATGTTGCAGGTCCCAAAAGACCAACCCCACTGACAAAGGCACATTTCTTTCTAGGAGCTAGAAACCCCTGAAGATTAGTGGAGGGGGAGACAGAAGTGCCTGCTAAGGGGTGATGTCTGAAGTCATATAGAAGTGAAGGGCAAGGGTATGGAAAGAAGCCATGCTCCTGCCCTTTTCATTTCATTCCACCTTCCTTGCCCTTAAACTGGTGGCCACTGGCCTGGTCCTGGTGTTCTAAGTGTTGCCCCCAGCTTCTGAAAGCACTGATGTCCAGCTCAGGCAGAGGCCAGAGAGATTAGCAAGGCAATCTCCCAGCCTCCAGCCCCTCAGAGGCCGCTCTGTAGATAGTGGCAATGGGGGCCACATGGGAGGCAGACAGGCAGTGGGGTTGGCCCAGAAAGAGTGTGGCAGGGTGCCAGTAGGCCTGCCCTGGCACAAAGATGTGAGCGGATGGCCGTTGCAACTGGTCTAATTGCTGTCTCATCCACCCTCCCAGGGGCCTGCTTATTCCAGAGCCAAGCAAAGGGAGGTTTCTGCTGCGAGACTTGAGGGAGCCCAAGGAGCAGTGGAGGGCCCAGCACTTTGAAAGGCACTGACAAACCCCAGCATGCCCAGGGCAGAAACCCAAGTTGGGGATAGGGGGACAGGGTGCAAAGGAGCCCAGAGGGAAGGGCCTAACATTCCCATCACATGTTCTCAGCTGCCTGTTGACCCTGTGTCTCCCTCTAGCTAGTGCTTTGTATCTCCTTTTCCCAAGGTCCTCACTGGTTTGTCCCTACTTCCCCTGCCCTTGCCAAATTGAATTCCTACTCTCAGGCTCCCATTCCTACGTCAGTTCTCACCCTGACCTCAGGGATCTAATTACCAAAGTCACTGAATGCTTTTCTAGCCTTAACTCAGTGCACATTTCAGCCACGTTTAATATTTTGACCACCTCCTGCTTCAGGGAAATCTCTACTCCTTAATTCTATACTCTCTACTTAAAAGTGGCTTTCTTGATTCTCTGCCTTATTCTTTGACCAGTTTTTCTCCATCCCTCTCCTAGTCCCCTCTTCTTCACCATGTCCATTAAATGCTATGTTCCCCAAAGTGCTGCTCACAAGCCTCTCCTCCCCACAGGTGCTCTGCAGGCATGCTCAACCACTCCTGTGGCTTCCACTGCTTCCTCTCACAAGTGAATCCCAGATATCTCCTCTGCCTGGACTACTCCCCTGTGCTACAGCCAGTATAGACATTTATCCCTTGGTCATGTCCAAAGACACTGTAAAAACCCCCCTTGCCCCAAAGAGGACTTATCTTCCTCCAGGGCCACACTTCTGCTAGTTTCATTTATCAAGGGGCAGCCCCACCCAGCCTCTTAAGCTACACCTTCACTCCTCCCTCTCCCTCGGCCTTCGCATCTAATTAATTACCATGACCTGCCAATTTTACCTCCTTAATAGCTCTGGAATCCATCCCAAGCATTCCATCCCTGCAAACACTGTCCTAATTTAGGCCTTTATCATCTCTCTGCCGCCAGAGTGCGTCTTCCTCTGACCAGCCTCCATACCACAGTCGGAGAGACCTTTTCTGCAGACAGATCTGAGCATGCAATTCCCCAATTAAAATCCTCCTCATTGTTTCCAGAGTAGAGTCAAAGTTCTCTAGCCTGGCACACACAAGGCCCTGCGGGGTCTAGCCCTGCTCACCTACTTCATCTCCTAGCCCTGGCTTGTACAGTGCTCTTTTTTAAAAAGGTTTTATTTATTTACTTTTAAAGAAAGGAGAAGGGAGGGAGAGAGGGAGAAGAACATCAATGTGCAACAACAACATCAGTTGCCTCTCATGTGTCCCTCCAACCACGGACCTGGCTCCCAACCCAGGCACGTACCCTGACTAGGAATTGAACCAGTGACCTTTTGGTTTGCAGGACAACATCCAACCCACTGAACCATACCTACCAGAGCTACAGTGCTCTTTATGTCACACTCAATGCTCTCAGCCTCTGTTCAGTCAGAAAACTCCTATTCATATAGGCAGCCTGGTAGAGTGGTTAAGAGGGTGGGCTCAGGAGCCTGGCTGCCTAGATAGACAAGTCACTGGCCTTCTCTGTGTCTTGCTTTCCTTACCTGTAAAATGGGTATTACAACAGCTTCTATCTCAGTAGGTTGTATTCATTGCATAAGGGAATAAATTAGATCATGCTTCTAAAGCACTTAGAACTGGGCCTGACACATATTAAGTGTTAGGCTGTTATTAGCTATTATTCCCCCTTCAAGGACCAGCTCAGACATTACCATCCTTGTGAAGTCAGCTCCTCCTCTGAGACTAAGATAAGTGGCCCTCTTCTGGGCCCCTAGAGCCCTGGCTGAATTCCATTGTGGCACTTGAGACCATCTGCCTAACTGCTTGACCTTCCTTCCCTGCTACTTGCTGTCAAGCACTGAGGTCTATTTGGTTTTGCATTTCTATCCCCTAACCCAGGACTTTTCACCTGAGCCTCTGACTAGCCTGATAGCACTAATATCATCTCCATTTTGCAAATGAAGAAACGAAGGCTCAGAGACATAAAGGGACTTCCCAGGATCACATTGCTAGAAATGGGCAGAGCATGGATGTAAACCCAGTTCTGCATGATTCCAAACCCTATGATGTTTTCTAGCTGACCTCACAGCCTTAGGGGAGGGAGTCTCAAAACCTTGTCCTACAAGGAAAGATTAATGGAATGAGTGGTTGTTCTGCCCGGAGGAGCAACAACTTAGGGGCGAGGACAATCCCCTCCCACCCATCTGTTTGAAGCTTACCGGTGCTGGTATGTGTGTTTCAAGAGTGGTGCCAGCGCATGTGTTGGACATGTGTGCAATGAGGTCATGCCAGAATGCTTGGGATGGAAACCCAGAGATGAGTCCCTTGGTTTCAGAACCCTCACTTACCTGTTTACAGTCCTTCTGACTTTACAGAAAGCTTTCCCATCCCATGTGGTCAATTTGACCAGCCTCATGCACAAGGGATGAGGTAGTCATGGCTCAGACAAGGAAGTGACTGATCCCAAGTTGCCCAGCTCTGGAGTGACAGAGCTGTGACTCCAATATTTCATCAATATAAAGTCTTCAACAAGCCCCATTTCCTTCCAGGTGGAGGTCAATGACAATGGGACTGTGGCTGGAAAGGATTCTAACCAATGAAATGGGTATATGAATGCTGCAATGGTTTGGGGCAACTCACCTAGAAGGAGGAGAGATAAAATAGAAGGTCTCTAAGATTCAGAGCTGTCATCTGCAAATGGGAATGACACCTTCAACCTCCCATGGCAGGTGTGGCCTCAAATGAGATGATACAGGCAAAACAATCAGCCAAAGAAATGCCTGGAATATGGTAAGCACCCAACAGATATAAGATTGCATCTGAATTTGTGGAATGCTTGGAACAGGGACAAAGGTATTCCACAGAAGTCAGCATGTTAAGATGCAGGCAGAGCTGAGTTTTGAAATATGACCTCTGCCCTAGACCATTTGTTGGGCCTTGAGAAAAGCAGGTAATCCCCGTTCCATTTTTCCCATCTTATTTGCATGATGGAAACCATCGTGTCTGCCTTACTGAGTTGTCATATGTGACCATGAACTAATCATGGGAGACACAATTAGTAAAACCCTGAAGTCATACCTCCTGGGTTCCAAGCCCAGTGTCTTTACCTTTACTTGTCAAGCTGTGTGACACTCAACAAGTCATTTCACTTCTCTGTGCTTGGGTTTCTTCCTTTCAAAGATTGGATGAAGGAGTACTGTCAAATGCTTAGAACTGCTTCTTGCACAAAGGACATGCTCTAAGAGTACGGGTAATTATTGTTGTCTTCAGACAAAGGACCAAGAGCATGAAATAGTGGCCCCCTGCTCCAGGGGCACCACATCCCCTCCATGAACAAAGACATTAGTGGAGGCCAGTCAGAACAGATTAATGGGGTTCCTTTCATCCAGCTTCCTAAAGGCACAGAATGACCCCTCCCAGGGCTGAGGCCCTGCTTGTAGGGATTGTTGTGAACAGGCCAAACTTTAGCAAAGATGCTCCAGGCTCTCTCTGGGGTTAGGCCAGAACTCTTGAGAGCCATTGCAAACAGCTTTGTTGGACTTGGAGAGCTCAGAACCATGACCTGCCATCCTACTCCATCCCTGCGGGACTAGAGGTAGGAATTAGGGAATGAATCTGTCTTTCAGACACCTACCTCTGACTCTCATGTTTATACAAGCTATAGGGACTTGGCTCACTGGGCCCAGCAGCAGCAGCAGGGCTGGTCACAGTTGAAGTCAGACACTAGCCTCTGAGGGCAAGCAGTCCTCCCTGAAGCTCCTGTTCTGGCCCCAACTGCAAGAGGCTTCCTGGAGATCTACTGCCTCTTCTCAGGCACCTGCTGCAGGCTTTTATAGCTTCTCCCAGCCACCCATCCCCAGCTAGGCCTTTGGGACACCCAGAGGGAAGCAGGAGACCAAGTCTTGGCCCCCTTGAACACTGGTTCAGCTGGGCTTGGATGGGGCTTTCACACATAAAGCTGTAGTCACAAGTAGGTGAGCCCTTCCCTTCTCTATCTCCTCCGTATTCTAGCCAAGCCCCGCCCCCACTGCCTTGTGGAGGGAAATCAGGAGAAGCCGAGGAGTTGTTTGTAATTAGTGTGTTTTTAAAGGCTTTTCCGTGAGCCTTTAGCAGATTTCTAGGGGAGGGCAGCTTGCCAGGGAGCATTGAAATGGAAATCCTGTGTTCTAGCGGGACCCTCTTGGAAAGCAATTCTTCACAGAGAAAAGGCCAGAAGCTCCACCCCCTCCCCAGGTCCCCCAGGCGCTGCAGTGGTCATGAGGGGACTCAGTGACCTGGGGCTGCTTTGTGGAATTGCATTCCTGCCTGAGGGCCCCTGCTCTGCCTCAAGATCCCTCCGTTCAGCCTGTACATGAAAGGCTGCTCTACAAGCCCCCAGCTCCCACTCTTTCCCTGCCCCCACAAGGGCACATCCCTTCACACACATACACACCCCAGCATAGATCATGGAGGGCTTTCCCCCCTCTCCCAACACTACTGGCACTGGCCCTAAAACAAGCCCCCTCCAAAGTGACCTTCTCCGAAGTTACCCAGAGGTTACAGTACAAGCAGCAATCCTAAGAACAGAACAGTCCCTCCCACCTGAGCAGCATTTTACAGTTTGCTCTGTCTTTACACATCTGTGAGTCTAGTCATTCCTCTAGCAACCCCCTGAGGAATTACTGTCCATTATTAGCATTTCACAAGTGGGGCTGGGAGATAACTTGCCCAAGGTTCCTCAGCTAGCAAAATAACAGGGTTAGATCTAAAGCTGAGGTCTGCATGCCCTCTTCCCCTCCCCACCCCAGGCTGCCTCTCCTACACGCTGGCTGACACGCAGGCAGGACTGTTCTGGTGCAATCCTGGGCCTTGTGGTCTGGGATCATTTCCTGTGGCCCAAAGTACTTATTTGCAAGTTGTAAGGACTGCCCGGTTTCTGGAGGCCTCGATGAATGCTTCCAGCTGGGAATTTAACCTTCTCAGACCCAGCTGTGGATCTTGAGAGCTCTCTTGGTTCCCACCCATTTTCCTAAAACCCCTGCGGGAAATAAATCAGTTGTGTATGGGTGGGGGATGATGGAGGAACACTGGACTGTGACCCTGAAGACCTGGTTTGGGGCTAGCTCTGCCACCCACTGGCTCTGTGACCTTGGGCAAGTCCCTTCACCTCTCTGACCTCAAATCAAGACTCAGAAAGTGTACTTCCCTGCCTGGCCTCTTGTTTTCATAAGAATATGAATGGAAATGACCTCCCCTCCTGCAGCTCCTCCACAGCTCAAAGTCTTGAAATAACTATGGAGTAGCCTGTGAGGGCTCCCTAGGAAGGCCTTTGGGGACAATGGAAAGTATCCCTTGACCCTTCAGCACTGCACAGATAGGTAAACTAAGGTGCAGGAAAAGGGAATGACTTGCACAAGGTTATCCATGGAAGCTATTGGTAAGGTCAGGATTCAAATCCAGTTTAGTAGTGATGGTACCAAGGGCAGTATGGGAGATTTTAACCTCCTGTAAGTTCCTACCAGCCCCTAAGCCATTACCAATGAAATAGTAATAATAATAAATGCACACTTTAAATCCTATGTGGAGTGTGAATAAAAGCATCTTCAGGAAACCTTTCTGTGTTTATTTACCCATAACACCTGTACTCTGAGCAAGCACTGTTTGCTGGCCTCCAGAGATGTCCAACCTTCCATTAGACTGCTGCGGCCCATAAGACTCTCCTGGGGAAACCTGGGTGGCCCAAGCAGTCATGGGCTCCTTGCACTCTTCCCGGAAGTCTGCGTTCATGAATACAAAGCATCCCTGGATACCTCCTCTCAGCGCCCAGACCTCCTTATCGAGAGGAAGGTTCTCAGATGCAGCCCCACTCTCCTCCACTGCTGCCCTTCCATTGGTTCTAGGTAGACAAAGTACAATATAAGAAAGTGTCTGTGATTCACAAAAGAGTAATGGAAGTTTCATGGCAATTTCAGAGGGAACTCTGTGTGTCTTTCCCTGGTGTCCTCCATCTGCATAAAGAAAGAGTTTCTGAGCCCGCCCTTATACCAGAATGAACCAGAGCATGTTAGAGATGCAGTCACCCTTAGGGACCTCCAATTCAACCCCCTCAGGTTCCAGATGGAGAAACTAAGGCTCAGAGAGGGGAGTGAGCCTTGGAAGCTTGACAGCAGAGCCATGACCAGAAACCTTTTGGTTTGGCCCCTTCAGCCAATTTTTTTCCACACTCCCCTGTACCCTGCTGCCTCTTGTATCCACGTGCAGACTCACCCATGTGTGTGCTAATGCAGGCTGACGGCTGCTGGGAGGGTCACGCATGGAGCCACACACCGGCCCATTCACTCTGACATATACCCCAGCTGGCTGTCCCCTGACATGCACTCCTCCATCGCCACTCACCAGCACCTACCCATCCCCCCATCCCCTCCACCCTGCAGCCCCTCCACCATCCTTGGTCAAGTGCACAGCCAGTCCCACAGTGAATCATGTGTCCCCCACCCCGCTGGCTGCCCCTGGGTCTCTCTGTCTATGTGACTGCCCACAGCTGCGGAAAGAGTGGGCTGGGAGGTGTTCAGGGAGGGATGGGAGGCTCAGTGCCACTGAGCTGTATGCTCAGTGTTCCTTCAACTGTAGGCTGGATCCAGAAGGCTCCACTGGGAGACCTGGGGCCCAGGTACACCCTTCAGAGGTGTCCAACCTATAGGCCACAGGCCACATGTGGCTCAGGATGGCTATGCATGCGGCCCAATACGAAATCGTAACTGTACTTAAAATCTTTTTTTCCCTCATCAGTTTTTGTTAGTGTTTGTGTATTTAATGTGTGGCCCAAGACAACTCTTCTTCTTCTAGTATGGCCCAGAGATGCCAAAAGTTTGCATACCCCTGCTTAGTTAAAGCACAGCAAAGGGAGGAATGTTTTGAGAGAAGAGGAGACAAAAGGAGACAGGGCTAAAGAGCCTGTGAAAGATAAACCGAGGAATCGAGGCCTGGAGGCCTATTCTGGCAGAGGTGGGACCTATCCTGGAAAAGTAGCCAGGCAGCCATCCAGAAACTGTGAGCTCAGGGGTCACTGGACATTAGCCTGCACTGGGGTGGGGAGGAGTATAAGTGGGGAGCAGACTCTCTAGAGCCAGGGAGAGAAGTTGCTGAGCTGAGCTGATGAGAGGCCAGACAGTGGCCTCTGACCACAGAGGTCTGAGGGTGGTAAGTCTCTTGGGCTGAATGTGGTTGGGCACTGCCTGAGACACTGTGGGTGCCAACACATGATTGCTAGATGAATGAATGAGTTAATGAATGAATGAGCTCTGTCTCCCTTTATCATCATGAAAGAGCCTGGGCCTGAGCCCACCTCACAGCCAGGGCTGGTTTGCTGCGGCTGGCTGCATAAGGGAGGGTTAACGGGACTGCTGCCTGGAAAAAAAGAACCTGAGCCCCTGGGCACTGCTAGCAGTACCAGGAGGCCTGGCACAGTGGCTCACAGCAGGTGGGGCCCTGGCTTTTCATTTGCTTGGGCTGCAGCGCCCCTCATGGCCATCTACTCTAACCTCCCCCCTCCCTCCATGTTTTAGATGGGGAAACTGAGGCTGAGATTGAGGGATGAATTTTCCAAGATCCTGCAGACCATTGGTAACCAGAGCTCAGCTGGGAGCTTGCTTTTCTCACCTGGTTTACGCAACCTGCTGTCCACACAACCCCCACCCACCCACTACCACCTGTCTCTGTTGTCTCTGCAGCAATACTTTCATCCCCAGATGCAATGGCTCCTGGGCATAAGAGAGGCATGAAGAAACCTGGAATTGTGGAGAGACAATCAAGAGCAGAGATGATGTTCTGTGGGGAAGCAAAGCAGGGAATGCCTGGTTGTGAATGCAGACAGTGCATAGAAGAGGGAGATGTCTAGCAGGGCCCCTCTGCACCACCCTCACCCAAACACTGCTGAGGTCAAGCCAGGTTCCCCTCCCTGCCGAAGGCCCACAGGGCAAACTGTGTCTTCCCCACAAAGCACACTGTACACACATGCACAGGGCCAGCATATATGTTCCATTGTGTGACAGAGGTGATAATTATGAAGACAGTCTCCATCCCCTGCCACCACACAGCAAGGCCTGGCATTGAAGCTAGAAGGGAAGTACTGGGTGGCTTAGGGGACAAAGGCCCTTGGATTCCACACCACTGATGGATATTTTTCTTGTTAACACACAATGCTGCTTGCATAACTGGAAACTGGACAGACATTGTGAGAAATGTTTAGGGCTTGAGAAAAAACAGGAGGAGGAATAAATAGCCACAAAGCCACAGGGTCCCAGGGGCTGCTCTCCCGAGGACGTTCTGCTCCTCCACCCTCCCACACTCACATGAATGGGGATCTGGAAAGGAGGCCACAAGGGTAGAACAAGCTCTCATGTCAGCCTTGCCGACTGGGCCTAATGACTCACAGGACTTTTCTCTGTGGACAGAACCACAGGGTCTCCATGGCACTTCATCTGTTTGCCCAGCTGGCCCAGAACCACATTGCCCTCCAGGCCTGGCTTCCCACCAGGTCCAATCTCTGGGCAGGGTCCAGGCTGGGAGGGCATTGGGTGGATGACCGTTGGGCCAGGGACTAAGGGATGTTTCCAAACTCCCTGGTTACACAGTGAAGCCAGTTGTTTCAATTCAACCCTGACTGTAGTCTTAGCCCTAATTCCATTCATGAAGTGATCCCTGAGGTGGGAAGCAGTGGCTTAAGGGCCTGGGGAAAATGTGGAGCAAATGATAAAAAAGAACCAATTTCATCAGATGGTTTGGGAGAACAAATTTGGGCAAAAAGTGGCCAACTTCATCTCCTCAGCTGGCTCGTATGCATTGTAGAATGAATAGTTATTATTTAAAACAGAAGACCAAGGGAAAACAAGACAAAGGAAAATGTGCCAGGATGCTTAACCCAAGTGCACAAGAAGACACCCATCTCACCATAAGGATAGGTGTGTGAGGCAAATGAGCAAAAATGACATGATGCTCCCCCTTAGTGGTCCAGGACCAAGCCACTCAGACCCAGAGCCCACCTTTCAGATGGACACTCACTCCCTGGAGTAAACAGACTGTGTAGTGAGGCCCAATGACCTCTGAGACTCCCGTTCTAGGATTTGAGACGGGAATAGGGGGAATGGTCGGGCAAACTGAATCCCCTGGGCCCCTGCCATTCAGTTATTATGCCTTTTCTGGAGGCAAGATTTCCTGGAACTTCATTTTACTCCTGTTCACTTCTGCCCTTCCCATCCTCAGAAACTCCCCACCACCTTTTGGGAGTGAGCCTTCTTGAAAAGAGCTCATTCTGGTCCCCAAGCATCCCCACTCCAATTCTCGCTTTGCCTGCCGCCTGCAAAATGGGTAAGGGGGATCTGGTGACTGGCACCCCTGGATCCCTAAATGAGAAGCATGTTTGTTTATAGCCAGATGAAATCCATCCCTACTGCCACCCCCTTCCCCTGGCCACGTCTGTGTATACGTCTCAGAAGTTCCTGCCATGGCCTCTGCACCAAGCTGGCTTCTCCCAACCTTCCCACCCCTGGATCCCTGAGAGGCGGGGCTGAGGCAGCTGCCACATTCAGCGTGGCAGAGCCCCTAGCTCAGTACAAATCAGAAACACATTGGAGGCAGGCAGGCCGGCAGGAGCAGACAGGCCGGGGCTGGGGCCCATTAAGGCCGGAGCCCGGCCGCACTGTTCGCTGTCTGAGCACAAGGTTTCAGGTCTGCCTCTTGATTGTTTGTCTCAGAGATGAGAAAGGCCGGGAAGGCAGCTGACAAGGACCATGGGGGGTGGGGAGGGGTTCAGGGAGGCCCTGGCTCTCACCGGTTCTCCCCACCCTGGAACTCATGGAGTGAAGGAGAAGCAAGCTGCCTCATTTCCCTACCCCCACCCCCAAATTCCAAACAGATGTGCAGTCAGATTCTTCCTCTCCTTGGTTAGGAGAAACAAAAGAAATTAAAAATAGGACCCTAGAGACACAACTTTCAAGAGAACCCTAATATAAAGAAGAAATGAAAGGGAGACACAGGAGGAACTTCTGGAGGCACAGGTGAGGTGGGAGAGGTGGGGGTCAGCAACTCGCCCCTCCACCTAAAGACAAGTTCACAAAGATTCCTATCTCAGGTTGGGCAGTTGTTAGGGGGAGGGGGTGTGCCTGGAAGGATAATTGCTCTGGGAGGTCCCACTGAGTCTTAGATGTAAAGGATTCAAAGATGTCTGCAGACATGAAGAGAATCTAGGTATCTTGATTCAGTGAGTCCTGACTTAATCAGGACTGGCATTAGAGATCCTGGAGCCTGACCCTCACTTGGAGACAGAGACTCTGAGGCCCAGAGAGGGGAAGGCATCGCTCAGGGCAGCACAGCAGATCAGACTCTGGACTAAATGGGAAACAGGAGGCCTCCCACCCACCCCATGAAGTGCTTCTTTCATTTCACACTGCCCCCCTTTCCTGGTGTTCTGATTGCATAGACAAGCAGATTCCCTATCCTTCTCAGTCTGTTTTTCCCAGGTTCAAACCTAGGGTTTGGGCATAGTCTTTCCTGGGATCTCTATGACGTCTGAAGGGTCTCTCTGGATTTGCTTGGAAATCTTGGCTTCCTATGAGGAGGTTTCTATTAGTGCCCCCCAAACCCACCCAGACCATCCTGAAACAGCCACAATTGGTTGTGGGCAGTGTGATCAAAAGGTGAGCACCTGGGCTTAGGTGACCTGGCCAGTGACCTTGTGTCTGGCAACACAGCTTCCGGCTTGCCCCTAACTAGGGCACTTGCCTTCCCTCAGGGCACCAAGAGTCTCATGCTCAGTCCTGTTACAGCCTCTGCCCAGCTCCTCCCTCCTCTCAGATCTGCCTGCCTCCTTGCCAAGTCTTCTCTGGCTCTCATCTCCATCCATGCCCACCAGAGGCCAGGCTAAGGCTGTCTCTGAATGCCCTCTGGGTTCCCAGTAGAGCTTGGCTGGCAGGGTCTCCCAGAACACATACATGCATGCACACGCACAGACACTTTGTGTGTACACTCACATCCCATTTCCAGAAGCATCTGGTGATGGTTGCTCTGCTATTTCGGCCTAGGGAGCTGGTGAAGCCCCACTCTACCATTAAGAATCCCAGACTGGCAGGAAGCAATGGCACATTGTCCATT